>APFE031496009.1:0-15166 GCA_000404065.3 Pinus taeda
TCTGAATGTTTCAAATCACCATATGAGGTTGATCAGTATGGACAGATTTCTCGACAAGTTTACAAATCGTAGGCAGGCAATTTTACGCCTAATTGTATTGTAATTTAAGGGATTTGAAATGGTGTTGCCTTCGCGGGTGCGCTTGCAGGCAGACCATATAATTAATAAAATCATTATTTTTTTGGTATTGGGGAGGCATGACCTTCCCCGTCATCCGATCCGGTTTTGGGTCAGGTGGCAGTGTCTCTTCTTTATGGTGTGGAATATTTTTATGCTTAAATTTTATGTCATATTAATATTACTTCACCATTTATCATATTAATTTACTGTCGTATTCTTTTTAACACATGACATGAAAATAGTAACTGAATGTGATTAAAAGGAAATGTCATTTTTTTGTGTTACTTTCCATAGGATTGATGGTAATCTTGTAATGGGAAAAGATTCTTTAGTCACGAGACTCGAAGCACTTCTTCGACTTTTGGTGGATATTGAACCACATCTCCGTGATTGATAGAATCTAGACCATTAGTACTCCTTATCTTGCATTCAATGATCATTTGAAAGATGAATTAGGGGATGGAATGGATCATCTAGTGACTCACATCACATTGCAATTTTTCTTTAATTAGCTATCCAATCCAGTATCTAAGGATAGATATATTCTTAGCAATAAGCTACAACAATCAGATTCTGCAGCAAAATAATGTTAGTATAACTTAAGGTCTGGTGCATTCATTAGTTCCTCATTACTTCCTCATGCAGATTCTTTGGTTCTCTGTTCACATTAATATTTCATTATATGGTATGACATAATTAAGATATACTTTCTTTTTTTTTTTTGATTCAGTAATTCATTGGCAAATTATGTAATCCTATAATCTTGATATGGTATAATGGCATGCTGGTGTAACTTCTCACCACTGGTTCACTTTACAAACACAGTTTAAATAGCACTTACCTTTAGTGATAATTTTTTCACCTGCATCTCGGGTTCAGTCTGATCTAAAAACACAGAAATAACATTCTGCGAATGTTGATCATATTATTCACTAATTATTTGTTCGATTACTGCCCTTTACCAATAGCAGTTGCTTGGCATTTCTCTCATCCATTATTGCAAAAACACAGCTCTCTCAATATGATCTTCTAGTAAATATAATTTTGCATTGCAATTACCATTCAAATTACATGTATCTGCCCATTTACTACTCATATCATTTGTATATTGAACATCATCAAGCTGCATGATGGTATATTTAGTCTCAGTGGCAAACCATACAGATTGGACTAAAGATCAGATGTTGAGTATAATGATTGGCAGGACTCTACATTGGACCGAGAAGTCCGGTTTATTTGATGATCTCGTCCGAGCCCATACGCCCGAAGGAGAATAAGTAACATCATATGGGCTGGGGACAAACTCAATCAACACTACATATGCCAGTGGTTCCTTTGTCTTGTGTATAACTCTTGATGGATAGCTCTTGAAGAGCTATGGGACCATCTTGAGAAGGCCAAGTGCGTGATATTCCAGGCTTGGTGCCTGATGATTCCAGGCCAAGTGCCTGATGTTCCAGGCTTGGTGCCTGATGATTCCAGGCTTGGTGCCTGATGTTCCAGGCTAGGTGCCTGTTGTTGGATTGGGATGCCGAAGTCTGGAAGGGATGTAAAGGACTTCGATGCCTGCGGCTGTGCGCCTTAGCAGTTGTGGAGGTAGTGGGCCAGCCTGCGAAATGCCCAGGGTCATTGAGTACCGGACCAGATGCCTACCTTGGGGCAGATGAGGTCTGAGTCAGGCGCGAGCCTTGGACTAGGATACAGACTGGGTTAGGCTTGTGCCTAGTGCCGAAAGTGGAAAAAGGACAGAGATTCCTTGACATTTCCCGGGGTGTTGGGAACTTTCGATGCCTGCTGGTTATACTAGTTCAGCAGAGGGTGTTGGCAACATGAAGTAAATAAAATAATAAATAATAAGAACTAATAAAAATAATACAAACTTAACTTCGAGACAAAGTTCCTTAAAGTGAGAGAGTATGTAGCATCCTCCCTGTATATGCGTATATAGAATTGCTGCGTATGACAGCGTATATGTTACGCGTATATCGTGTATAGAGTTCTGTGTATTATATGTCACCATGACTGCGATTTAAATGTTGTGTATATGCATGACAGCGTATAGAGGCGTGTTAGTGTATAGAGCTTGTTCTATAGTCTTCATTATATGCAAGACAGTGTATGTGCCATTGCTTCGTATATCCAAGAGTCTCCATTGCTATGCGTGTATATGCATGAGTCTCCATTGTTGTGCGTATATAGTGTCTTCATGAACGTGTAGCATCTAGGGCATTAGCTAGAGCATCATCTGTAGATATTATACACTTATCCCAACGTATCTTCATTAGTGTTTCTCCACCAAAAACCCAAGACGTGGAGACGAGGAGATCACGTGAAGATTGTCCGTAAAATGACTTCAAGTCTTCTCTTATTTATACTAAAACGTAGATGATGAATGGACATGACTATTGGGCTTCCGAGCCTCCATAAGATGTTGGCCGACTTGACAATTAGTCTTATAATACAAATAAATTCATAACTCCATAAATACTTATCGAAATCAGATGATCTTTAGATCAATCCTACACCTCTCGATGAGAAGGATCCAGTAAAAATATCAAGTGCCATAAATCAGATGACCCACATGGAGTTTGGCCCTAGTTGTCAATTTAACAAACTTGTATTGACAAAGATGATTGTTCAGTGACGAGAAGACATTCATAGTAGAAAAAGAGATCAAGCAGAAGACATTTGTAACAGAAAAAGAGATCACACCCTTTCATCAACAAGCTTTGAGGACAAAGCTTGTTGATGAAAGGGTTTGATCTATTTTTCTGCTACAAATGTCTTCTGCATCTTCTCTTTTTCTGCTACGAATGTCTTCTCATCTTGGAACAATGATCTTTGTCGATACAAGTTGATATAATCCTTAGAGTGATATATAAAATTGTTGTACTGAGAACAGATCGGACCATCCTAGATTGATCTTCTACGAAATCAACTTTTGTGATGAAACGTTATCGTGGCACTGGATTCTGCAAACTTCAGTATTCCTGGAAACATAAACTTGTCGTTTATTTTCTAAGTGATACTGGTACGCAGATTGATGGGAAAGTCTGCTCTTGTGATTCAGATGTCAGTACATAGTTCTTTTGGCTGGACTTCCCCTTATTATGTTAGTGGTTGATTCCTGATTTTCTTCAGGCGCTATAGTTGTTGATTTGGCAACTAAATCATCACTTGGAATGTTTGAACAAAAACCCCTGGGTACGTCTTTACTTCAGTAGGATTTGGATTTCCCTAAACTGTGACATTAGTGGAATGGATGTTTGTTTCTTCTTCCCCAACTTAAACTACTACATCTAGCGATTTTGGTGTTTCCTTTGCGACAAATTCTTCGAACCTATTCGTCAATGAATTCTTATCGTCCTTAAGTTTTTTAATATGTTTGAGCAGATTTTGATTATGATTTTTGAGACGTAAGCATTCCTCATTTTCTAAGTCAACTTTATTTTGGCCTTCAAGCTTTTCGTCCTTTAAACACTTGATCTGTTGTAATAATTTTTCGTAACGTCTTTTTCGTAACGTTCTAACTTGTGTTTTTTAGTTTTACACTTTTTAACTTGTGCAAGAAGTTTCTCATTGTGGTTTCTTAAATGCCAAATTTCTTTGTTGCTTTCTGTTGATTTTTCATGAAAGCAATCTTGGACATCTTTATATTTCTTTTCGAATACTTCATTCTTCTTTTGGAGTTTGGAGATTTCTTCTTTTAATTTTTTAATTTGTGTCTGGACATTATCTTGATATTCTTCTAAAATAAACAATCTTCGACATATGGGACAAGGTATTGTACGATTTTTATAAATCGATAAATACTAATCTCATGGTCCATGTTGACTACTGGAGTAGCACCTGATGATTATGTGAAGACTCCATGCCCAAGGATGATCCAAAGGACACTTGTACCATCAGATGTCATCAGTCAACAGAGTTTTTTAACTCTCCTATCTTCTCATCATCTTTCTTCTTTGTACCCAGATTCCACACCCTGCGGGGAATTGTAATAAGTGATGCTAGTATGATGATTTTCTTGAATTTGTAACAGGCCTAGGATGTGGGACTCGATCAGCAAACGAGTACACCTTGGAGTGTTTTTTTTATTCGGTTAATTATCCCTTCTTTTTCAGAGGCGGATAATTCTCTGGATTTTTTCACTCATTTTTACCCCAAAGCCGAGGTGACGGTTTGAAGATTGAGCCCCTGACACATCTTAGTGTCTAGGGTCGATGTATATTACCATACTAGATCACACAAAACGTTTCGTGGAATTTGGCTAAGTCTAAGTAGGATTTTTTAATAGTTAAAAATTTCCCGCAAAACGGGATTTTTTAATTATTTTTTAAAGGCATAAATAAGTGGCCTTAGGAAATGTCTGGGGCGTATGACCAGTCGAAATTCATCCTCAGAGGCCCAGCATTCTCCTAGAGCCTACTTTGGGGGTCAAAAAATGACTTAAAGTCCCTCAAAAGGCGTTTTTTCAAGTGCTAGTAGCAAAAATGAAGAAGAAATTCAAAAAAATGAATAATTGGAAAAATTCCAAAGTCAAAATAAGTCAAATTTTGACATGGAAGTCAAGCAGAGAATCAAGGGTGATGTGGTAAGCATTCTGGGGCCCACCGCATAAAGTTTCAGGCTCAAGTCAAAGAAAGTCAAAGTCAAGACAGTCAACTGGGCCCACGTTAAGGTTCATAAAGCACATCATATGATTTAATTTTTGATGTGAATGTTATAAGGCGGAAAGTATAAAGTTAAATGAATGGGTAAAGACTCCCACCTCAGCCCACATGATATACGCATAGCCCAGTCACGCAGTTCAAAAGGCAGCCGTACGCATATTACAGCCAGTCAAACGGTCAACCCAGCATTTACTTTGGCAAGGCTATCAACATTTTAACGTGGAAACACATGTTCATATATTCCAGCAGTGTTAACGCAGATCTGGGCCGCATATACGCAGGTCATACACAGCTATTAACGCAGGACAGTCAAAGGTAACACGCTGGCGAAGTCAACAAGTATACACGCAGTTGCCACAACAGTTTTTAACGTGAGTTATCTCCGGCAAACAGCAAGTTACACTCAGCATTCTCAGTAGATTTAAACATTAGTTTAACGTTGGCAGCTCATACACATGGTTCAGTCAGCAGTTTACGTGAGCTGGACAGCAGTTTAAACGTGGGTAGCTACCACAGCTGTTTATATGTGCAGTCAACACAATGAAGCCAGCCAATATCAGCAGTTATCTTCAGCAAAACAGTCATAAACAGCTAGTTACGTTGGTAGCTACCATCAGTTTAGAGGCAGCCAAGCCACAGCAGCTTGACACTTGCCATTCTACTTGCTACATTGGGATTATCATCAAGTTACATGTGTCATTTCATTTTTCATTGGGATCTCCTCCCATTTCTCTATTTATATGAGCCTTGGACTCTTATTGTAAAGGATAGAACAAGCTATTGGGCTGGCGGAGACTCTGCCAGATTTTGTACTCAGTTTTCACATAAATAAATAAAAGTCTTTGGGGTTACTAGCTTCTCTTGTGGTGCATGCTTTGGTACATGAGGTATAACTGTGTCGTTTGATATTCATTTGATTTTCATTTGCTATCTAGTTGTTTTTCATTTTGCCTGAAGGCACTATTATATAGGGAGGAGAGATTTGCAGCTATCTCAAATCTCCTCTGGGCTTGGTATATTTTGTACACTTGTTGTAGCTTGTCCATTCTCGGTTGAATGACAAGCTCAACTTGGTCTCTATATGCCAAGTCTCTTTTGCACTAACAATTCGTTTTGCAAGTGTTTTCTGTATTTTCAAGGGATAGGTTGCCAGCTCTATTGGAGTGTGAGGACTTCTTCGTCGGGAATAGTCACCTCCAAGGATATCAAGGGTCCCACAGGTTGTTCAAGCCAGCAATCTCATAAGACAACAAAAAGATTTATTTAAGAGGGGGTTTCCTGAACCCTTTGCTTGTTTTCTATCTTGAAAAATTATCGCATATTTTAATCTTTCATTTGAAAGCATTTGTCTTCATCATGAAAAATATAAAATGAAAATTTTAAATAAAAAAAATTTCCTTCGGGGTTTTAGATTAAATTTTAAATTTTGTTTTAAGTTTAATCTTTGTCTGAAAGGGCATAAAAAATTTTGTGGGAAAATTATTTTTGTTGCCAGATTCAGTTGTTTTCATGTTATATCTTTCACGCTGAGATCCGAAGTTTCAAGTCGAGATACGAATATGATATCTAGTTAATGGTTTATAACTCGTGGTGGTTTGAAAGCATTCATCCTTTTTAAATCTTCAGTTGCTGGATATCATTTGGGTCATTCAAAGAGCACTGTGATCTAGCTGATGATAAATGATTGTTGTTCACGTTTCATGTTTCTATAATCATCTAACAAGTAATCGATTTAATAACAATCTCTTAAGGCACTGGTCTGCTAAAATCAAATTCATCTAGTGCTTATCTTATCGTGTCCCGTGTCTCCCAACCAACTGTTTGCCAGTTGGTCTTCATTATCTCTTAGGGTCTACCCCCCTTAGCTGCGGGAGACAGGCTTAAATGGAGGGATCGGGGATCAGAGTGACAGCCCCCGGTCTGAGCGTTGTCGTGCCAATCTGCGCGACAACAGTCCACAAAATGGACATCTGGTCCAAAATGTAGAGTTGTGGATGGAATCCATAGTTTCTTTGTGCATGTTTAAATTAGACTATATTTCTTTAGTGATGAACTTTATTTTGTGTTTGTCACTAAGCTTATGGTTTAAAGGTAACCCCTAAAAACTTATAAATAACTTGGAATTATCTTTTTTAAATAATCCCTTAAATTTCCTTTACGTTTTTTTTTTAATGATACCGTTTTATACCTTTATAAATATTTCTATATCAATTAAAAACTATTCCTCTTTTATAATTTCAAAAATAGTCCTTTTTCATGTTGATAATACCTCTTCTTTAGAAATTCCTTGATATGCCACTTAACTATCTTTGTTATTATTTTATTATAGTTTTTTTTTATTTAGTATATATTTATATATATTGAACAAAACCTTGTAAAATAATAAATTATTTTCTTTTTAACCTTTTCAAAAATGTCATTGAACTCTTTTAAATTATCCTTCTTCACTAATTAAAGAATTTTGTGAGTAGATGCTAGTGTTTTGGAACAACACGAATGAACCCCTCAGCCCTTCGAGCTCCACTGTATCTAATAATTCTTCTTCGGGAGTTGCGATTAGTTTGTAGAAAAATTGTCATGATGTTTTATTTAGTCAATTTGTTTTTGGACAAAGCAGCTCAGTTAGAGAGTAATTTCTTAAGTCTGCCAGCAATGATAGGAATGATAGCACAAAAGAAGTCGAAGATGTCGGTGGACAATTAGTGCAAGGCTTGTCGAGTTGTGTATCGACGAAAGTGGCAATGGCTAGGCTTCGACGTAGGGTCGAATTATGGCTCGGCAGACATTATACAACTATGTCACAGGTCTGATTTGGGTGAATTTTTGAAGCAACTAGCGGCTACAACGGACCGTCACACAGGGTCATGGCATTGGTGGCAATGTCTTGACAAAACGACGACCGTGTCAAAGGACAGTTAGCGTGGAAGGAAAGAAGGGATTGCAAAGAGAGACAACGGGACCATGTAGCGTCCGAGTAAGTTTGATTGCAGTGGTTGTCGTGTGTTGTGGTGAACGAAGTTGCAACTCTGGTTGCACTACCGTTGGAGGACTCAAGAAACGACAGTCGGGGCGGAGAACTATGTTTTTTTTTAACAGTGGACAACAGGTGGATCCAATGGCTGGGTGAACGGACGAAGGGTGGATACGTTCGGGCCTCGGGTGGTGACAGGTGAAACGAGCTTGCGGCTAGCGTCGACCAGGTATATATATACACTTTTTTTCTCCGTGTTTTTTTATAAAATATATATATCATATATATTAAACGTTTTATTTTATTTTATTTTTCTAAATTTTATGCAGGGGCTCCTGTCACGAGCTTGCAACTTGCTGTGCCTCTTCGTTAGTGTTGATGGCCAACTCCTGGTGAACCTACTCAGATCTTTCACACTCTTACGGCCTACACAACGGCTTCAACGCCTAACAACGGCCTTGGTGTCTCTTCGATCCTTTGGCGAACTTCCTGCGAACTTCGGACGAAGACTCAACAGAACTACTATCACAGCAGACATTTTATAAGCATAGAGATACTCAAATGGCGGAAATATGGTGTACTCTTTTTATTTCAGATGAAATTTTTGTAACTATTACAGAGAGAAGAAACTCTTTACAGAGATAGACTGTCGTCGCTTGTACTGGACTATATACTGATCATAAAGATCGAGTAATACCAGAGGCTTCCTAGCGATAGACAGGCTCTGCCTCAGAAATTTCGAAGAGGGATATACAATCCAAAGAACTCTAATGGTTCAGCCACTTTAGGTTCTCACCAGTGCCGAGCACAATGATGTGCAGGCTTCCAAACCACCTATGAACTTGAGTAATTTCGTGGTGCAAGCAGATCAGACACGCAGGTCCGCAGATGCAAAGCAGGAAATATACTCGACTCTAAACACAAAAAACTCAATACTCCTATGACTCTCTAATCTCTGATGTCCAAAGAATGAGCCTTACCCTTCTTACATCATCCTTGGTCGGAACAAAGAAAAGACTTAAAGCAAAAGAATCATTGCTTTTCAGTTTTTATCAGAGCGACGTCCGCACAAAGATTCGGATCCACATGGTGGAATGAATAATTGCTTTCGGGTAACGCTAAGATATTATCTGTAAAGTAGATTCTTGTACCTAAAGTTATTCTGACAGAAATCATGACTCTATACACAGTGGATGCTTTTGTACTAAAGCCCACGAGAAAATATGTGAAGGAGAATATTACACTATGGAGGCTTTTTTGAACAGAAAAAAGCCCACGGGAAAAAACTGGTCACAATTGAACCCTTGTGACTGGTTCATATTAAAATATAGTAAGTCCTGGAAGTCGGTCTTGTTTACAATGCATAGTGTCCCAAGCTTTGGTATAGATTCTCTGGACAATGATGAGCCTTCCTAACACAACTTGATGCTGTACTTTGGTGAGGACCAGCCACTCCATGTGCTCCCGCATATATTCTTCAAGGGAATTATTGTAAGGAGCATTCTTGTAAGTTGTCCACTCAGTGTCCGCCATCTGCTTAACAGTATGATAAACTGGATGGTTGCATGTTGTGTTACATGCCATGATACAAGGCTTCCCATGTTCTTGCAATATTTCTCATGTTCTCCTGGATCCATCGCAGTTTTATTAATTCCGTAATCTCTCCACCATTCCCTGAGCCATTCATTTTGTTGGTATCCTTGGTAATGCCCAACCGTGCTGAATTTGAGCCTTGTATAGTGAGTTTCTGTTTGGTCATCAACATTAAGGAACTGCCACCACAATCTCTTATAATCTGCAAAATCAAAAACAGTGTCAGGAAACATGATCTGGGGGTCATTCCTAGGCCATCTTGCCGCCATATGGGTCTTAATATGGTCAGGTTCATTCCATAGGTCACAGGTCCGGTATATGCAAACATGTCTTTCATAGATTCCCATACTTTTTCCTCCATGGTACCATATAGTAGCAATATCATGAAAGTTTTGCTCTAATGCTTTTCGTACCATCTCAGCATTTCCTCTGGCTTTGTCATAGATCATATCATGTATCCATGCTCTTCCTTTGGGATAAACCTTTCTTTCCGGCACATAATACTGGAGATCTGTGTGAGGCTGTAAAT
This sequence comes from Pinus taeda, assembly GCA_000404065.3. Classification (NCBI taxonomy): domain Eukaryota; kingdom Viridiplantae; phylum Streptophyta; class Pinopsida; order Pinales; family Pinaceae; genus Pinus; species Pinus taeda. The sequence continues at coordinate 9,887 of APFE031496009.1, forward strand.
TTGCGTCTAGGACTTTTGTATTTCTAAGTTGCCACGTGGGTCTCCAGTTTATTTTATATGTTTCCCATTCTAGTTCATCTGGCACATTTTTCACTGTTTCTTTATTTCGATCATTTCCCCATTCAGTAACAATGACCAAAACTTGTTCCTCTTTTTGCTCACTGTATTCTCTACTCAAAAAATCAAGAAGGCTATTATCTTTTCCTTTAATATGCTCTACTGAAAAATCAAAATTAGCGAAGAGGGCTTGCCATCTTACAAATTTTGCCTCTCGAGCCTTCTTAATATCCTTTGTCAATACCTTTTGCATGGCTGATGCATCAGTTCTGAGGAGAAAAGGTTTATTTATCAGATAAACCTCAAATCTGCTTATACAGTTCCAAGCTGCTTTGACTTCTCTTTCAATGACAGAGTAATTTTGTTCGGCCGAATTCCAAACTCCAGAAGCAAATTGGACTACCTTTTCTTCTTTACCAATCCTTTGTTTCAATACTCCTCCCCATCCAACATTACTTGCATCAGACTCAACTATTTTAAAAGATTGGTCATCGGCAACATATAAAATGGGTAAAGATTTTACCTTAGCTTTGATCTATTGGACAGCTTTGGTGTGAAGGTCTCACCATTCCGGAGGGTTCTTTCCTAACCTTTTGTTGAGGATTTTTCTGTCATTGGCACAGTCTTGATAAAAATTGTTGACATAGTTGAGACAACCGAGAAACCTTTGAAGTTGTGTTTTATCCTTGAGTTCATCTGGGAATTTGTCTGCGAAATCAATGGCATGCTGTTGGAGAGAAATTTGGCCATTGCAAATTGTATGTCCCAGAAATTTTATAGAAGTCTGGAATACTTCTATTTCCTTTCTGCTCAGGACCAATCCATTTTTCTGAACTAACTTTAAAAAGATATTTACATGCTTAAAATACTCATCAATGTTTTTAGAAAAAATCAGGACACATCATCAATATAAACAATCAACCAGTCAAAATAAGGCTTGAAAATGTCATCCATGACCTTCTGAAATTTTGAGGGAGCATTTTTAAGACCGAAGGGCATGACATTCCATTCATAATGCCCTGCAGGAATACTAAAAGCAATCTTGAACTTGTCTGCTTCATCAATGGCAACCTGCCAAAATCCTACCTTTAAATCGAACTTCGAAAATATATTGGCACCTACAATTCTTCTAATCAAATCTCCTTTGTGTGGGATTGGATAGGTGTCATCTGCCAAGACGGAATTCAGAGGCTTATAATTGATGACGAGTCTCGAAATAGCTTTGATCTGTTCTGCCCTTTTATTGACATAGAATCCATAACAATTCCATGGGCTATTGGATTCTCTTATCAGTCCTCTATTCAGTTGTTGTTGGATCTCCTTTTGGCAAAGATCTCTATATTCCTTGCTCATCGGGATGGCTCTGCTCTTGCAGGGTTTTCCAGCAAATCCTTCTTCGTATGGCAATTTGATGGTATGCTGTTTTCGATGCCAGAAGGCATTAGGCTCTTCTGAACAACATTTTTCTTCTAGCCTTTGCTTGAGATCCTGGATTCTGCTTTTTACCTGAGGCAGCTTTAGCTGTTCTTCAATTTTGAGCGTGCCTTTTATATCTTTAAGATCAGTCAATAGCGACTTCGCTTTATCCAATTTTTGCATAGCTTAAACCATGGTGGAGACCCTTGGGCTGGAGACATAAGGAAGTTCAATCTTCTTTCTTTTCCCCTTTGAAGTGGGAATAGAGATAAAATAACCAGATCTTCCTCCTTTCAATCTAACAGAACCATGTGGTTCGACTGCAGCAAGAAATATGTTTCCTAGTATACAATCAACAAGAATATCTGCCACAGCAAATTTCATATATACACAATGTGAATCAAAACATAATGAAGCTCTGGGAACTACATACTGGAGTTTCTTATTTCCAACGCCTACTACCTTTCTTTCAGCAGAAACCCAATATCTGGCTGGAATATTTTTCATATTAAGGATATTAATGTCTGCACCAGAATCTAATAATGCAATCATTTGAAAGATTTTTCCTTGAATGCAAATATTCACCTTAACATGATGTTGTTGATAGGTGATTGTAAATAATCTCATATCTTTGAATCCAAAATTTGGATCTTGCATACCTTCAGCAATCTGCACCTCTTGATTATATGCAGCCTGACTCCAAGAATCTTCTTCTTCATATTCTTGACTGGCTGCAACTTGTTTTCCCTTTTGCATTTCTACAATCTGAGCTTTGATTGCAGAGATTTCTGCTTTAATGTGGTGAATTTCACCACTTCTCCAAGAGTAAGTGACCTTACTCTTCCTGGTTTCTGATGATCAATTTGAAATGATTTTGTATTCCTTTCATAAGATGCATCAACAAACAAAGGCTTCTTGCCTGATTCTTTAGAAGCTTTAGTTTTCAGCTAGTTTGTGAAAGCTTCGATCAGTCGATTTTTCATGTCACCCTCCTCCATAGCTCGAATTTGGGACAGAATTTTTAATTCTGCTTCCTCATCTGTGGATGCCATAAGTACTTTTTCTTTTGGGGGTTTTGGCCTTCCTTCTTCTCCACTGGAGCTAGTGTAAAAATCAGAATCATCTTCATATAAGGCATGGCAAGCGCATGCATCAGAATTAGAGCATGAGCATTCTGATGAACTTGATTCGGAATATTGGCCCATATTTGCCTGTAATTCATCTTCTGATGTGGAGCTAAAATAATCAGGAGAAGTGTCTTCTAGCTGGTGCTGTTGTGTTGTGTCTCTTATAGAGAGATTTGGGCACCTTTCTATGACATGGGTCTTAGATCTACATTTAAGACAAAGAATGGGTCCTCTATGCTCTTGTTTGACTTGTTTGGGTTTTTCAGCATAGACAGTGGTTTTCTTTCCTCTGTTAAGCTTTGGTTCTTCTCCTTGAGGGCATCCTGAGGCAGTATGCCCATTCTGCCCACAAAACCAGCAAGTGATTTTGTTCCATATTTCTTGCTTAGCAGAATGTAGATGGATATCCGAGGGATTGTAATAATGGGTGTTCGACACATCCTGTAATATCCCTTCTTTTTATGCTTCTGATTTCTATCCCTTGTGGGATATTTTCTTCTTCTGTCCTTTGGATAATTTCTTTTGTTTCTGTAGAAAGTCTCCCTGAATTCTCTTTGGCTCTTTTCTTGGACTTCCTTTTCTTGACCAAAGGATCATCTACTGTAAGTCCATATTTGCTACAAATGGACTTTTTATCTGGTAATCTGGATAATTTTTCCAAAGATCTATTCACTTTTGAGCTTGTGCAAAGACTTACTAGTGTCTTTGTAATCTGTGAGTAAATCTCATCCCATGTGTAAGATTCAAAGGGCAACTAGAATACTTCCTGCATTATGATATAATCAACAAATTTTGAGGGTAAAGCAGCAAGATATACCTGTTTCCACAACAAGTTTTTGGAGTCTTTTACCTCGTAGATTCACTACATCCAATCTCGATGGAAGTCATCATATTGCGACACTTTATGGCATTTGAGGTTCATGAGTATAACCTCATGCTTGTTGGCTATCTTTGTCTCACTTCCACACCAATGTTCCAGAATCATTGATGTCAAAGCGCCAATCATATCGCTGATGACAGTGCCATCTGGGTTATGAATAACGTCTCCTTTCTCATCCTTGAGAACCTCTGCTTCCATGGTTTCTATGAGCTTAGGAGAGGAGTCAGTTTCCCACCACCTGAGGAGAGTACCTCTAAAACATTGGATGATAGTTCTACAAGCATCTATTTCAGATTTTCCTCTGAGGCACATGAGCTTATATTCAATATACATTAGGTCTATCATTTGGCGTATCTGGACAATGCTCATGTTGTCAATGTTCCATTCCTTGTGGGAATCAAGGAATAAAGTGTGAGCTTCAGGCATTTTTCCTTTTCCTTCAATATTAGGAGCAGAATATCTGGAAAATCTATGCTCTAGAGGCTCATAAATGGGGAAAATCTGTGTCTCTTGGTGTTTCTTCTCTGTTTCTTTTGCTTCTGCTTCTGCCTCTGCTTCCTGGAATAAAGAAGCAATGCTAATGTGTCCTGATTTTTCCGCATCTGATGAAGAAACTACTTCTTTTGGAAACAGAGAAGGGAACTTATGAATGTTCCTGACAGGATTTTCAATCTTTATATTTCTTTTTACCAAAAAAGAATTCGGAACTAGCTTCTCAACTTTTGACAAATGTTCCTTCTCAACTTTTTCTGTTAGGCCAGTAAGAAGAGTTTTAGTTATGTCAATGTGACCAACTAATTTTTCTCCTACCTCTTCTATTTTGTTCAAAGATTCTCTAGAATCAAATTGCATATTATTTAAACAACTATTCACACTATTTAATGAAGATTGTACAACATCTATCTGCTTCTTTACATCATCTGTTTTTGTCACATTCATCTCCAATCCTTTGAGAGCAGTATTGGTCCAATTTCATTGCTCACTAGCCTTTTGGATTCCTCCATCAATACTTAAGGCATTGTCATCTTTTTGGACCAGAAGGATGGCTTTGGCTGCATTGGTATTTTCTCCTAAAATGATTCCTTTGTAAGGAGGAAATGTAGTATGAGTTTCAATTTGTGACCCAACAAGTGCAGTCCATATATGTTTGTTAGTTGTGGTCAGTGATGCGGGGGAGCGGCCCCCCCCCCTTCGAACCCGCTCCCGAAGCGCGCTCCGGGCGGGAGCGCGCTCCCCAAATCGCTCCCGGACGGGAGCGATTTTCGGGAGCGCGCTCCCGTAAAAAAATTTGCGCTCCGGTCTGTGAGGGAGCCTCAGGGACGATCGCTCCCGACTCCCGGAGCGCTTTTTCATGCCCGGACATCGGGGAGCGATCGCCCTGATCGCTCCCGGGCATTGAAAAGCGCTCCGGGAGCTCGGGAGCGATCGCTCCCTGAAGCGCTCCCTCACAGACCAGGGAGCGCAAATTTTTAAAATGCGGGAGCGAATTTTAAAAATGCGGGAGCGGTTCGGCGGAAAAAAATTCCGCGGACCCGAAAATAACAAAAAATTTAACTTATTTTTTTGGTTTTATAAGCCTAATGGGCCAAAACAAAATCATTTCAATGAGATTGAGCTTGAGTTTGAGAGCAAAGGAGCAAGGAGCAAGAGCTGAGGAGCAAGGAGCCAGAGCTGAGGAGCGAGGAGCAAGTGCCAAGGAGCGAGGAGCAAGCTTGCAGAGGTAGTAACTTAATCATTTAGTTAGTTTAGCTGGTTAGGTGGTTAGTTTGGTTAGTTTAATTTACCTGTTTGAGTTTAAAG
>APFE031496011.1:0-20725 GCA_000404065.3 Pinus taeda
AGAGATACAAATTATAAACCCAAGGTATATAAACCTTAACACGAATATTATAAACCCTAAAATAAACATGGTTGACCGTGGTTGATTTCCATATAGAGACAATCCTTGTCACAATGCAACGTTGGACCATGGTCAACGATGGTTGAACATGATTGGCTATGATTGACCATGGTTAATTTTCCCAAGGGAATAACAAACCCAAGGTATTAATACTAAACCCCAAGGGATTATGAACCCAAGGGAATAAGGTTAAACCCAAGGGACTAATATTATAAACCCAACATATATAGAACCTAAGATAAATACTATAAACTCTAAAATAAACATGATTGACCATGGTTTATTTTCATATTGAGACAATCCATATCATAATTCCATGTTGGACCGTGGTTGACCATGGTTAATTTTCATATCCATACAATCTTTGTCACAATGCAACTTTGGACCATGGTTGATCATCGTTGATTTTCATATTGAGGCAACCTTATCACAATGCCATGTTGGAGAATGGTTGACTATGGTTAATTTTCATATCCAGACAATCTTTGTCACAATGCAACATTGGATTATGGTTGATTTTCATATCGAGACAATTTTTGTCATAACATGATGTTCAAACATGTTTGACCATGATTGACCACGATTGATCATGTTTAATTCTATAATACATGGTTTACCATCATCAACCATGGCTGACCATGGTTGACCATGATTTTCCATGCTTTTTATATGTACTTAATTTTTGTCATAATGCGAGATCCGACCATGATTGACCACGGTTGAGCATGGTTGGTTGTGGTTGACCACGGTTGACCATGATTGATATTATATACCTAAGTTAATAATAAACCCAAAGGACTGATATTATGAACCCAAGGGATTAATACCAACCCCAAGGGATTATGAACCAGAGGGAATAATATTAAACCGAAGGGAGTAATATTATAAACCCAAAATTGGTAAACCCTAATATAAATATTATAAACACTAAAATAAACATGGTTTATTTTCATGGTGAGAAAATCCTTATCACAATGTGACATTTGACCATGGTTGATCATGGTTGGCTATGATTGACAATGGTTAAACATGATTGATATTATGAACCTAAGGAAATAATAAACCCAAGGGATTAATATTGTAAAACAAAAGGAATAATAAACCCAAGGGAGTGCTATTATAAACCCAAGGTATAAAAACCTATAGATAAATATTAAAAATACTAAAATAAAATTGGTTGAACATTGTTGATTTTCATATTGAGACAATCCTTGTCACAATGCGACGCTGGACCATGGTTGAACATGGTTGTTTATTGTAATGTTCCCAATTTTTGTGAGTGAAAAATTCATGAAGGAGTTTTGCCAATTTTTTTGCGATATTAAATAAAAAGGAGAAAATATTATTTTGTGGTAGAAAAGTGGAAATTATTATCTTAATGAATAATGGCGAAAAAGTAATATTTTATTAGTGGAAGGTGGAGACCACCGAGGGAGAGGACTAACAATTATAAATAGAGCTTAGAGACCTCCATTTGGTATCTTTGACATTTGCAAACAACTACTTATATGTTCACTCTACTATTTAGCGAGTCTACTAGTAGTTTAGCCATAAGTCTCTCAAGTGGGAGATTACACCTCTACTTCGAGGGATCATTTGTGCCCGCCCTAGGGAGGTTGTTCCACAAGAGTTTTTAGGAGTTCCAGAGTAGTGACATACACTAGTAGCTAGTGCAAAGTAAGGAGTGCATATTACTCGGCAGCTAAGAAACACACAGAGGGAGTTTGAGGCAAGCAGAGATCTAATTTCTTGTCCAGGAGTTGGGAAGTTGAGGTAGCAACATTAGACTAGTGTTCTTGCTGGTTTTACAACTAGTTGAGCCAACATTCCAATAAGTTCAGCCATTTTCTTCCCTGGGTTTGGTCCTGCTTATCCATTGTCATAAGCCCAGTTACACCATTCCATCATATATTTATTTGGCATGCATAAATTAAATAAAATGCCTCAGAAGTTCTCCATTTGCAACTTTTATATGGGTGTTTGCTGAATATTTCGTTTTTGTAAATTGTTGCATATATTGTTTTTTTGCTATCACTTGTATTCCTATTTAGGATCATTACATTTATTGTTGACCATTGTTGAATAATATTAAACCCTAGGAATATGAACACTTAGATCAATAAACCCAAGGGATTGATATTATAAATCCAAGGGAATACTAAACCTAAGGGATAAAAATTATAAACCCAACACATATAAACCCTAGCATGACTATTATAAACCATAAAATAAACATGGTTGACCATGGTTGATGATGGTTGATTTCCATGTTAGATTAATCTATTGTGATATTGACATAATCATAAATAGTTGAACAAATATTTAACTCTTAATATTGAAGTTTTATAAAACCAAGGGATTATTAATATTATAAATACAAGAGAGCAGTAAACTCAAGGCATTATTAATATTACAAACCCATGGCATTAATCTTATAAAAAAAGTTGATTAATAAATGCAAGGGATCAATATACCCAAGGAATCAATAAAACCAAAAGAATTATTAATATTATAAACTTGAAAAATGAAAAAACCCAATAATTTGATATTATAAACCCAAGGAATTAGTAAAACCAAGGGAAAAATAGAAGGGATTAAGAAAGCCTAGGAATTAATATTTTAAACCCAAAGGATTGATAAATCGGCATGACTATGAATATTATAAACCCAATGGATCAATAAACCCTAAGGATTGTTAATATTATAAACACAATAGGTTAATAAACTGAAGGGACAAACATTGTAAACATAAGGGATTAATATTAAACCTTAAGACTATTATTTAAAACTTAATATTGGGGATTAATAAACCCAAGGGATTAAATGATAAACCCGAGGAATTATTAATATTATAAACTTAAAGAACAAATAAGCCTATGTATTTAATATTATAAACCCAAGGAAATAGTAAACCCAACAAAATAATATTATAAACACAAAGGATTAATAAAGCCAAGCAATTAATAAACCCGAGGAATTAATTAACCCAACAAACTAATATAAAATTGAAGAGATTAATAAACCCTAAGACTTAATATTTTAAACTCAATGGATTAATAAACTAAAGGGGTTATTAATATTATAAACCCAAGGAACTAATAAACCCAACAATTTAATATTATAAACCCAAAGAATTAGTGAACCCAAGGGATAAATATTAAAAACCTAAGTGATCAAGAGGGACAAGGGATTCCCCCGATCGGGGTGATGAAATGGGATGGCACATGCATTAAGACAAACAAGCAAAGAGGACGGTAAGGATGACCATCCACAATCCTCATGTTTGAACAACAGGGCGTGGTGGCGTCCTGCATGAACATGGGAGCATCGATGGAGAGAAGTGGCACGATTATGTGGAGAGAGGTTGGAAAGAACAACGGTGGCAGACCGATGGGACGTCGGGTAGGTGGGAAGGGATACATGAGGATAGCAAGAGTAGGGAGAAAGTAGAAAACGCAGAGAAGGGAAAATGAGAGCACGGCAGCACAAACATTAGGGTATTTCCGGGAGTCTGAAAACAAAGAGATGGCTCACCTAGGCAGAGGCATGGGCTGAGGGGGTTGAGAGAGCCAGAGCCAGGTAGTAAAAAAGAACCTACCACTTCAGAGAATGCAAGGCCCGGAAAATGTAGGAAACCCATCGAGGTGGTGGTCAATGAGGCAGCAAGAGCATACAAAGATGGAACGGATGCTGACATTCATAAGCTGATTGAGGAAATGGAGGACAATATCATGGAGGAAGACTCAGAGCGAGAAATGGAAGAATGGGGGGACTTGGTACCTGACCCAGGGCATACCAGGGGCAAGATGACTCTATTCAATAAACTCTACACATTTACTGGGTCATGAAATGCTTGTTAGCCAGAGCTCTAGAACAGGTGGCGGGAAGATGGAGAAAATCACCCAAGGCATGCCCAAACTCAAAAAGGAAATGAAGAAGCTACAAATGATAATGTTTATGCAGGATAGCAAGCTGGATAGGATCCAGTAATGAATGATGGAGTTGGCACCAGCGCTAGGTGACTTTGTAGTAGCACCGGCTATCGTGGACTCCAAACGGGATGATAGCAAGGAATATCTTTTTACCTTCCAAGTTTTACCAACCTTTTTAGCGGATAGCCTTTACTTTTATTGTCTTAGTATGTTAGTTCAGACCTTAAACTATGTATCTAGTTGTGAAGTGTATCTATCTTGGGTTGAAATACTTGTAAAATTTTGCTACTATATGGCTTATAACAAACTAAGGTGGCCAACAGACGTGGTTTCCCAAGTGGGCAAGTTGAGGCGACCAAGATTTTGTATATGGAACAACTTGCTTTTATAAATAGAAAAAAGAAGGAACTACCATAGCTTACAGAAAAAAAATGAAGCACAAGGGATTGATATTACAAACACAAGAGATTAATAAAGCATAGGAATTAATATTCTAAAAATAAAGGATTGATAAACTCGCATGATTATTAATATTATAAACCCAAGTGATCAATACACCTTAGATATTGTTAGTATTATAAACCAAAAGAATAAATAAACTAAAGGGATAAACATTATAAACCCAACAGATTAGACACTTAATTTCAAGGTTTAATGTACCAATGGGATTATTATTATTATAAATCCAAGGGATTATTAATGTTATAAATACAAGGGATGAATAAACCTAATGTATTATTAATATTATAAACCCAACTCGTTAATATTATAAAAACAAATTATTAATAAACCCAAGAAATCAATAATAAACCCAACAAACTAATATTAAAAACCTAAATGATTAATAAACCCTAGCAATTAATATTTTAAAGTCAAAGGATTAATAAACCCAAGGGATAAAATGATAAACCAAAGGAATTATTAATATTTTAAACTCAAAGAACAAACAAACCCAAGAGTTTAATATTATAAACCCAAGAGAAAAATATTATAAACCTAAGGGACTAAAAAATGCAAGGGATCAACATTAAAAACAGAAAGGATTGATATTTTAACCCCAATGGACTAGTATTATAAATTCAAGTTGTTTAAACCTTACAATAATATTATAAATCAAAATATAAATATCAATGAACATGCTTAACCATCGTTGATTTTCATATTGAAACAATATTTGTTATAATGCGGTGTTGGACCATGGTTGACCATGATTCGCCATGGTTGATTACAGTTTTATTTGAAGACAATCTTTGTTATAATGCAATGTTCGACAACACTCATGATGATGGGTTTTGAAAATGAGAGAATATACGTCATATTAAATATTGTGAAACCCCTAAGCCCTAAATCAATGGTATCAATATTATAAATGTAAATAATGTTATAATACAAAATAATAATAATAAATATAAACCATAATCAATATAAGAACCATATTGTAAACCATTAAGACACGAGTAAACAAAATAATATGAATACATTAATAATAATACACTATAAAGCATTAAAACATGATAAATCATCAACACATTAATAAGAACACATTTATATCACTACATTATAAACAAAAAATAACTTTTAAAGCATAAATACATTAATATCAATACACGAATATACTAATAGTATAATAGTTATTATTGCATACATACATAATAATAATTATAATAATTATATTACAATCTAGATTTGACCATTGATATATTGTGCCGATGCGGTACACATATTTTTAAACTAAAAATTGAAATAGGGAACCAGATTCATTTTACACAATCCATATCATTTTAGTATGTAGAATCATCATAACATTAAATGTGATAGGTAAATCGAAAAATAATTAGGTGAAAGATCGAAAAGTTTATTGGTGGTATATATTATGGATGTAGTAGTCTATTTTCTCTATGTTTAATGTGATAGGTAAATTGAAAAGTAACCACGTAAAAGATCAAAATTTTATTGGTGGTGTATATTATTGATGTAGTAGTATATTTGCTTTATGTTTTTAAAAGTTTTGTGGTATATTTTCTGCTTTAATTTGTTCATAATTTTATAAGGATTTATTGGAATTACAAGTTTGAGTTGTAAACTCTTCACAATCAAATTGTTTTAAGGGCTTTTTTAAGGTGTTGAATCCATGTATGTAGTCAAAAATCCATTTTAAATAACAAAAATGAAGATTTGGGGAAAGCAATTTCCCCACATTCTAGCCAAAAACTCCAAAATTTAACATGATTACACAATTCCTATTATAGATTACATGATTGTAATAGATTAATTGATTGTATCATGAAAGCTTTAGGGATTTTTTCATTTACAGAAATGAAGGAAAGTTTTAAAAAGAAATGACGTAATACTTATTGATAAAATGATTTTTTAGTGTGAAACATTGTGTGTCATGAGGAAAGGTTCAGTATAATATGTGTTGCACTATTTTTCAAATTATGGGTAAAATGCACCATATTACATGAAAAAGATAGTTTGTGCAATATGAAATGAAGAGTTCGTTGTGGAGATAAAAGCTTAGGAGAATGCAATGTGTTACTACAATTCTATTGCATGGAAACACTTTTTTTTTATGAGGGTGTTGTATCATGTGGAAAATATCCACGTGTATGGCACACCAAAAAGGAGAAAAGTGTTTGGTTCATGAAAAATGTAGTGAAGAAAATATTTTTAAAGAGATGTAATGTGTCACAACAAAAATATCTTCATTGTCATCCAATGTTTAACAAGTGAAATTTTTTTGAATGCTAAGTGGTGCAAGAAAGCATTTTTTTGAAAGGTGCTATAAAGGAAAAGTTGTTGTAGACAAAAAAGGAAATTTGTCTTTGTTGTAGCAAAGGGAAATTTCCATCTAGAAAAAGAAAAATATAGTGATGAGATGTAGCACACAAAGATAACATTTCAAGCGACGCATTATATCATAGATATGGAAAATTCTTGGAAACTTGCTACTACATGAAGAAAGGAAAATTAAGGTGATGTGATGTTTTGTTAGTAAAAACATGATGGACATGAAACAACATAGATGAATAAATTTTGGAAGACATGTAAATGAAATTATGGCCAAGTTTTATGGAAAAATTATGTATTTTATGTGCTCTCTTGTGAAAATAATATCTTTGGAGAGACATGATATGTTCCACGAAGAAGAGATTTATGTTCAAGTGACACATCAAAAAGTATAAAAGCTTTGCAATAGGCCTCTTACATTCTTTCTCCACTATTTCACAAGACCCAATACTCCAATCCACTAAACTCTATCAATAGCATGCTAAAAGAAGTCCTTGAAAAGTGCTCATATTCATTGTTATCCTTTCATATTTCATATATACCAAAGAAATAAATCACCTCTTCTCCAAGGCCTCCTAGGAAGCCCACTAATTAAATAGTTCCAAGAAGAAAAATCTTGTCAAAAACTTAATGTTCTCCCTACATGCATACACATTTATCACACATGTCAATGATTTTATTATCCAATACAGGTTTGGGCATAAAACCCATTTATAATCATGTGATTATGCACAATCCTCCCCTATTCTAGTGCCCTCAAATTCGATTCATGCAACAATATAGAATGCAAACATGAATTTCATAAAATACATAGAATATCCTTCTTGTAGTATATTTATAGAAGGCTACATGGATTCCTTCAACATTCTTTCATAGATGCAATTCCAAATCCTCACATTTGTTGTCATAGTATTAGCATTATAAGAGTTCCCCATGTTACCTTGGACATAAAGTTGTGAATAGGACTAACAAATATATTTTCCTAACTAGAATGAAATAGTTGGCCTCTTTTGGTGTCATAGAGCTTAAAAACTTAGAAGACTAAACATGGGTTTGATCATATGGTCCAATTGTTTACCTCTTACTCTTGAAAAGGTCATTGATTATCTCAACCTGCTTATGCTTACAACTCTCATACCACATGAAGAAGGAAAAATTGATCTCATGTGAATTTTTTGCTAGTAAAAAACGAGATGTGCATGAAAATCATAGAGGAATAATTTTGGAAGACATGAGAATGAAATTTTAGCCAATTCTTTTGGAAAGATGTATATTTGAAGTGTTGTCTTGTCATAAACATAATATATTTGATAAGATGTGATATGTCTCATGAAGAAGAGCTTCATGTTCAAGTGACACATTACAAAAAACAAAACATTTGCAAGATATGTCCATTAGGGGAATTTTGAGGTAAAAAATGGGTCTCAAAGCAAAAACGTACTAACAAAATGAACTTTAAAATAACCAATGAGATTCAATATGGTGATGTGATCTCCAATGGTAAATATGTTGGAGGGAAAAGAAGAAAACTATTTTGTTTAATTGTATTTTTTATTTATCTCCTTATAGGTTTACGCAAATTTCCAGTGTAGACACCCTGAATTCTGCATCCATCTAATACCCACTTTGCCAAATTTTGAGTAGACGCATATAAAAAAATGAAAATACATGAAAAAGACATGTTCAGCATGACTTTTGTAATTACAATAATAAGGTTATTCCAAAGTAGTCTAATAATAAAAAAAAGGTTATGATACTTTTGATGGTAAATAGGTTCATAGAAGATCATCATTCTTTCGACGGTAAATAGATTCATAGAAGATCATGATTCTTGACACCAGACTTAGAATCAAGTTTATATGGAATGAGGGGATTCCATTAGGCTTCCTTCCTATTTTAGATGTTTTGAGTTTTAGAAAGAGTTATTTTGTGATTAATGAGGAAGGATTGTGTGATGGATCACAAAAAGAAAAGGCACTGACTTTAATGGTGATTCACATCAATTGATATGATTCACATTAATGATGATTCATCATTCTTTTGATGGTAAATAGGTTCATAGAAGATCATCATTCTTGACACTAGGCTTAGAATCAAGTTTATATGGAACTAGGGGATTCCAATAGGCTTATTCCTATTTTAGATGTTTTGAGTTTTAGAAAGAGATATTTTGTGATTAATGAGGAAGGATTGCATGATGGATCACAAAAAGAAAATGAACGCACTTCAGTGGTGATTCACATTAATTGATAATGTTGAAATATCGATGGGTTTACAAGGAAAATTTGTATAATGAATTGAGAAAAAAAAGGAACAAACTTTAATGAGGATTCTTTGTTAACTACACTTATAACGTGAAAGGTATGCTTGTTCAGTCTGTTAAACCCAAATTCCAATATTTTCTTTATTTTATTAGGCACTTTTTCTGTATCATTTCCACTTGTTAATGGTGTTTCTTCGCTTTAATCTAAATATTCCATTTTATTTACTTAAAAGTTTGTTGCAAGAACCTTGAGCGATCCTTATTTCATCATGGGTTAATTTGAATGTTGGTTAAATGTTATTTGGCTAAATCTAGAGATTCCTTGGAATCCTTCCCATGTAAGAATGATTTCAAAAACCTTCACGTTAATGATAGACAAGAAAACCAATGTGGGGTTTCAACCAGTTCTAGAAAAATGAACTCAGAACCCACTGAGTCTGATAGCATTGATGATTTTGGCCCTGATAATTTTTCCCATTTATCCCATTTAGATATGTAGTATTAATGTGATGAAAATACGTTCAAAAATGTCATTTCAACACCTGCTTGTGTAATGTGAAGCATGGTAAAGAGAATGAAGTTTCAACACATCAAAATGTAACTCGAATTCAAAGATGAGGTTGAGTCAACCCTCTCAGGCTAACCTCTAATTCTACACCGAAAGAAGAAAATAATTAGCCAATTCCTGAATCTCAATCTAGAATTAAGAAAAAAACATATAACCCATGTTGGCATTATGGTACATGTGTTGTCCTTGATGGAAACCCACATACAAGTCAGTTAAAAAATGATAAAGGGAAACTCACATTGTAACAGGTCTATTTAGAGGTAACAGAGTAATGGTACAGAAGAACGGGATGATGGAACAAAGGATTACAGATCAAAGTCAAGAAATTGAGGAAAGAGAATGTGTTAGGTTATATACAATGTTTAACCTAGTCCAAGTAGCATATACACGTGGGTACATAGAATAAAAGGAGCGTATATGTATGAATGCAATTTCACAGAAGGAAAAGCGTGTATGTGATGGAAAATTAAGGTTAAAGAACACCAAGGGTCCATACCATGGTATTAGCCCACAATCTTGAGCAGAGTAACGGTTGCTTGATCTTGTCTAAGAATACCATAGGTTCTAAGTGTTGTTTTGGTGCATGGTATTGACAAAGGCTCTAAATATACAAGAAGGAGGAGATCAAAGGGCTAAATGTGCAAGTGAAAGTGTTTTTCATGAATACTTCTATGTGAAGTATATTTTTTGTTGTAATGGTTATGGTTATGATCTGAAACACGTTGTGCACCCTTGGATACAATGTTGGATCAGGTTCATGAGACCTGAAATGACTTATCATTGTATGATCTGATAATGGATAGGCTAGATCTAAGTGTTAACGCATATTTTATCATTTAAATGCTATGACATGGGTATATCTGAAGTCTTGAAAAGTTGTGAAGTTATAAGTCATTATTTGCAGATCTATATGCAGGTTCGCCTCGGTGAAGGTGCATATGCATGTAGGTTCGACACTTCCAAGTAGCATATGCAGAGGAAGGTCTTGTTGTTCAGAAATGATTGATCTATCTTATCTGGTGTAAAAATGATTGTATAAATATGAGTCTCGCTGACTGATTGATTGAGTAAGAAGGGTGATATTTGATGCTATTTGTTTAAATATGACAGTAGATCTTTAGAATGTCTTTGGGTAGTACAATTTTTGGTTTAGAAGTTTTATGATTCAATATCTTTAGAGGTATACATAGGTTGGATTATAGAAAGTAGTGTATACAAGCAGACTGTCCTCATTGAATTAGCGTATACATTCTGACATATGATTTTTGAGGTTGTAGTTGGTTCTGGTTGTTGATGTTGTGTTCTGGGTTCAATTCTATGTTATGGTGACAATGGTCTAACTGTTTAGATTGATTAATTAAGTTTTCCTTTAGAGTTGATGGGTTTCAATGAATAGTTGATGTAGTTGTATTTCATGGTTGTATTACAGTTGTGGTGATTGATTTTGATCTTCAATGTAACAGATGGGTCTACTATGAACATTTGACAAAACATGGCCTACATATTTTGTTGATGTGTACGAGGAGTATCGAGTCTGAAAATTTATGAAACATGGTCCGTGGAGGAAGAGTGGAGGGGGTAGCCTTTTATAGGCTGGTGCTTATAAACCGGTACAAGTTTACACCTCTAGGGGGCTGTAGCTCCCTTCGAGTAGCAGCTGGAGAATGAGTAAAGGTTGCAGTCTTCTAGCACCTACATAATGGTAAAGATATCAACCAATATAAGAGCTAGGGGGTTGGAGCTCCCTCAGTAGAAGATGGAAAACCAGTGAAGGTTGTAGCCTTTAGCAGGTAGATGCATGTGTAATGAAAAAATTATACACTAGTACAAAACTTGTAAACATTTTTTATAATAATAAGATTGAAAACTCAGACGACAACAACGGTGGTCTTTTCCCACATTGGGTTTCCACCTAAAAAATCATAGTGTTCATGTGTGCTACTTATGTGTGTTGATTTATTCTATTTTTGCTGCATCTGTTTACTACTTAGTAAATGCATCACACTCTAATTTAAGTTCAACAGACAATGAATTAGCTGTTTTACAAGTTTATTATCTATACGCTGGTTTCATTCATTATAGTTGTGGACATACGCCGTTTGATTTCTGAAAAATCGCATATACAGTTTGAAAAGGAAAAATTATTATTGTGAAAGTTTAAATATTGATTCACCTCCCCACCCCCTCTTAGTATTTTTCCCCAACAACCCAGAGAATATCTAGAGCACAACGAAATAGTAGAAATAAAGTCCCTGCTAAATAAGTCCATGCTGATGTAAAGTCTCTAGGCAAGCCCATGTCGAAGAAAACTAAGCCCCAACCAAACTATAATTTTTAATTTTTTTATGATAATACTCCAACTCATAAGGATGATGATAATTGTGATAGCCATTGTCAACACAAGGCTCATAATGATGTATTCACTCAAAGTATGTATTAGGAGCAACCTTATACTATTAGTGTTCCCTATGTAGAGCATAGAAACCTACAACTTCATTAGGAAAATGACCAATTAAGATTGATGAATAAGCTTAGGAAAAGTCAATAGGATAAAAGTACTTATAGGTTGGAGGAAAAGCCACAGTGTACTCACATTATCATCAAATTTGCTGATGTCAAAGAAGTCACAATTTTATATCTTCATAGTCAAATTTCTATCAAATATATGATGTCATTTGATTATTTATAGGTTGTAAATTTGCCAAGGTATGCTTATTTGTTTTTATTTAGTTTATTAGTTTTGAGAGAAACTATAAAATCTCATAATTTGTAGCATTCTATACTATTCACTTCTTCATCAGCTCATTAGTGCCTCGATTTAATTTAGCTTAGAGGTTTATTTTACAGCTGAGTATGATGTAATTTAATTTTTAGAGGCTTGTTCTACAGTTCATTATAATGTATGTAACTCTGTTAGTTGAAATTTTGCTTATAACTACTAAATTTTATTTATTTTTAAATAAATAAATAAACATACCAAACATTTAAATATTATCCACTCATAAAAAAAAATTAAGGGTGAAGAAATTAAATCTTTCTAGATTCATATTAGATCGATGTTTAAGATAAATCTATGCTAGTAATATTTGAAATTGTTGTGCAGCCATTGGGACGAAGGAGGTATTGCATCGGCTAAGGGAGAATGCTGTTGCTGATATTTATGTTACAGCCATGGGACTTCGAATCTTGAGACTGCATGGATACAATGTATCCTCAGGTAAATTAAAATGTTGACACGAAGAGCCAAGTTTTAGCTGTAAACTGTGCCAACAGCCAAGGATTTGAGTTCTTTCATTCTGTTGAAATCATGTGCAACCATCATTCTTGGCAGATGTTTTAAAAACTTTTAGAGATGAGAATGGTGAGTTCTTTCGCTTCTCGGCTCAAACAGAAAGAGGAGTAAAAGACATGTTAAACGTCAATCGTTTCTCACACGTTGCATTTCCGGGAGAAACGGTTATGGAAGAAGCAAAACTGTCCACCCAAATATATCTTTGGAGCGCTTTGAAAAATGTGGATGAGAAAATTAGGGGAGAGGTACATAATATTTTCCGGCTCTTTTAACATTTCAGTCTTGCTGCTAACTTGACATCTATATATATATATAATTTTGTTTTATTTTATTTTATTTGGCGGTGGAGTACACCCTCAAATATCCATGGCTTAGGAGTCTGCCAAGGCTGGAGGCCATAAGCTACATTAAACATTACGGGGCAAACGATGTTTGCCTTAAGGAAAACCATGTATAAGTAAGACTGTAAAATTTATAATATTTGTCTCTAACATAATACCGTTGGACCCAATATTGTTTTCAGCATGCTAAATAGTAAACCATTTGTATTTTAATGTATAATTGATGGGAGCAGGATGCCATATATTAACAATGACAATTATTTGGAACTGGCCAAACTGGACTTCACTAATGTGCAGTCTATACACCAAAAGGAGCTTCGTGAGCTTCGAAGGTGCTAGTATTGTTTAATTCGATGTTTCAATGATTTAAGCCTAGTATTGTTTAATTCAATGTTTCATTCATGTAAGTATAAGCGAAGCTAGTGTATCTCGCATTGTTCAAAGGTGGTGGAAATCATCGGGTTTCGCAGAGCTGAATTTCGCACGCGATTGTGTGGCTTAAATATTTTTCTCAATCTCCTCTTATATGTTTGAACCGGAGCTAGCTTAGTGTAAAGCCGCCTTTACCACATCTACCACATGCCCTATCATTTTGGGCGACCTATATGACGCTCATGGACTATAGAAGGCATTAGGTTGTTCACAGAAGCAGTTAAAAGGCGGTGAGCTTAAGTTCGATGGCAAATTCCCGAAATATTCCGCACTCATATATGTTGGATTCCCAAATATTTCAAGAATTTACCATCAACTTAAAGATGGCCGTTAAAAGGTGGAGATTTAATATATTAAATCTCTTTTTCTCTAAAAATAGTTGAAAGTTTCTGCAATTATTGTGGCTGCTAAATATGTATTCATGCATATTCGTCGTCTTTATTATAGATGGGATCACTCTCTGTTTGACCGAATGCCAGAACACATTAAAATATGCTTCCTAGGTCTGTATAATCTAGTAAATGAAATAGCGAAAGAAGGTTGCAAGAGACGGGTGTGACATGCTAGGCTACATTCGGCACTTAGTACGTACTATGTTTACAATTTTGACGTTACACAAGTTTTTTATTTTCTACAAAGATACAATCAAATATTGATTATGGATTTATGGGTCATATAATATATGGCATTGGGAGATCCAGCTTGAAGGATACACGAAAGAAGCAGAATGGTCTGAAGTTGAATATGTGTCGTCCTTCGATGAATACATAGAGACTGCTAATGTGTCAATACCACTAGCAACTGTCATTCTGATTGGTGTTCTTTTCACTGCAGAGGTTCTTACAGATCACATACTCTCCCAAATTGGTTACCGATCCAAATTTGTATATCTCATATGCTTGACATGGCGTTTGATGAACGATATCAAAAGTTACGACGCAGGGTACTCAATCTCTTGTAATCCAATGTAGGGTCTCTGTCCTTAGGCGCTTGTAAATTATTTGAACGGTTGCTAATTATGTGCAGGCGCGGAGAGGTCGATGGGAGGTAGATTTCTCCATACAGTGTTACATGAAGGACCATCCCGAATTGTCAGAGGAAGAAGCTCTCAAACATATTTACAGTCTCATGGAAAATTCCCTCGCAGATTTGAAGTGTGAATTCATGAACACAAAAGACATGCCGGACAATTGCAGGAGAATGGTTTTTTATAGTGCCAGATCAATGCAATGCAGTTGTTTTACGTGGAAGAGGACAGTTTAACACTTTCACAAAATACGGAAATTAAAGAACATGTCAAAAAGATCATGTTCGAACGAGTTGCGTAGAATAAATTATTCAAATGAAGGTGCGTGGTGTTCTGTTCATGGTGTAGTAACGCATGCGCTTGCCGATCAACGGCTGTTATAACAATTTATTTTTCCCTTTCTCAAGTAGGCGATGAAATTCATGGTTTCCAACGTGTTTTTGCTTTTCCCCATTCGTTAAAGCAAATTAAATTTTATTTTATGTTAAAGACAAATTGTTTATCAATTATAGTCGAAGATCATGATGAGAATCATTATGGAAAAAAGTTGTTTGTAAATAATTAGGTGACCAATCATTTTTATGATTGCAATCTAGAGTTGACCATTGATATATCGTTTCGATGAGGTACACAGATTTTAAAACCAAAAATTAATACAAAAATTAATATAGGGAACCAGATTCATTTTACGCAGTCCCTATCAAAAAGTTGGTGGTATATATTATCGATGTAGCAGTCTATTTGCTTTATGTTTAATGTGATAGGTAAATGGAAAAGTAACTAGTTGAAAGATCAAAAAGTTTATCGATGGTATATATTGGTATAACTATATTTCAATACATATATATGAAGTATATATACAATCACATGTAGTTGATATAAGCTGATAGGCTTATATAAAATATATTAATAATTATTGTGTTATTTTTGTAAAACCAATTATTTTCATAATTTATTTAATAGCTATATAAATTAATAACGTTTATATATTTATGATTTATTTATATTAATTATTATTTATTATTATTATATTATGTTATAATAATAATATTAATTGATAATAATATTAGTAATACTAATTAACAATAATATTTTTAATAAAATTAATATTTACTAGATGTGGTAAATATACTTATAAGGTTTCATTCTTATCTATGACAGAAACAATTGATAAATATTATAATAACAACAACAACAACAATAATAAATATTACTCTTTTTTTTAAAATTGTAAATAAACAATTACTTATTTTATTAAAAAAGGAAAAATACTATTGATTTTAGAAAAACAAAAAAATATAAATATTTATTTTATAATAATAATAATAATAGTAGTAATGCCCAGGGGTTTGGATTGATGGTGATGGGTGTGCTGTTAAGGCACTCCTTTGTGATAGGTCACGGTTTCAAATCCCCTGGGTACTTAGGTTAGTCTTAAAGTAGAAAAAAAAAATAACTAATAGTAGTAATAGTAGTAGTTAAATAGTTAATTATTTAATTATTGTTAAATAATAATAATAATAATAATAAAAATTTTAATTAAATATTGGTAAATAATAATAATATGAATATTAATTAATTAATTAATAATAATAATAATAATAATTAATTAATTAATTCTTTGTTACAATGTGATGTTGGACCATGGTTGACTCTGGTTGGCCATGGTTGGATTTCATATTGAGACAATCTTTGCCACAAAGTGACATTTCAGCATGGTTGACCATGATTGATATTATAAAAACAAGTTAATAATAAACCCAAGGGATTGATATTATGAACCCAACGGAAAAATAAACCCAATGGATTAATACTAAAACCCCATGATTGACCATGGGTGACAATAGTTTACCATGATTGATATTATAAACCTAAGGGAATAATAAACCCAAGGGATTGATATTATAAACCCAAGGGATTGATACTAAAACCCCAAGGGATTATGAATCCAAGGGAATAATACTAAACCGAAGGGACTAATATTATAAACCCAAGGTATAAAACCCTAAGATAAATATTAAAAATACTAAAATAAACAGGGTTGAGTAGGATTGATTTTCATATTGAGACAATCCTTGTCACAATGCAACATTGGACCATGGTTGACCAACGCTAACCGTTATTGAATAATATTAAACCCTAGGAATATGAACCCTTAGATCAATAAACCCAAGGGAATAATAAACATAAGGGATAAATATTGTAAAACCAAGGCATATAAACCCTGACATCATTATTATAAACCCTAAAATAAACATGGTTGACCATGGTTGATTTCCATATAGAGACAAGCCTTGTCACAATGCAACATTGAACCATGGTTGACCATGGTTGTCGATGATTGATTTTCATATTAAGACAATCTTTGTTAGAATGCAACATTAAACCATGGTTGATTTCCATATCCATCATTGTTTGACCATGGTTGAACATGGTTGGTTACGATTAACCATGGTTTACAATGCTTAATATTATAAAACCAAATAGATTGATATTATAAACCCAAGGGATTAATACTAAAACCGCAAGAGATTATGAACCCAAGGGAATAATATTAAACCCAAGGGACTAATATTATAAACCTAACATATATAAATCCTAAGATAAATATTATAAACACTAAAATAAACATGATTGACCATTGTTGATTTTCATATAGAGATAATCATCATCACAATTCGATGTTGGGCCATGGTTGGCCATGGTTGACATCATAATAAACCATGTTTAGCCAGGGAATAATAAACCCAAGAGATTTATATTATAAACCCAAAGGAATAATAAATCTAATGGATTAATACTAAAACCCCAAGGGACTAAGGGAATAATATTAAACCCAAGAGACTAAGATTATAAACCCAAGGCATAAAAAACCTACGATAAATATTAAAAATACTAAAATAAACATGGTTGAGAATGATTGGTTTTCATATTGAGACAATCCTTGTCACAATGCGACATTGGACCATGGTTGACCATGGTTGAACATGGTTGATTATGGTTGACCATTGTTGAATAATATTTAACCCTAGGAATACAAATGCTTACATTAGTAAACTTAAGGGAATAATAAACCTAAGGGATAAAAAATATAAGTCCAAGGTATATAAACCCTAACATGAATATTATAAACCTTAAAATAAACATGGTTTACCGTAGTTGAAAATGGGCTAGCTAATTTGATTGGATGTATTTAATGTCTCCCTTAACACACACTCAAAATAATTCTAACATAATCTTTTCATCTGCATTTAGTCTTGTGTTTCTCTTCAATTTCCAATATTTTCCCGGTATGTGTTAAAATTTCCTTCAGTTTGTGGTCCTCTTCCATGTCTTTAGGTGATTTTCTTTTGGGGGTGATCTTATCCCAACCCTTTCCTTTTGATTCATCAGCCTCCATAACTTGAATTCCCAATTGTTTTTCCGAGCTTTCTACATTATAAATTTTATCCATGTTTTCTAGAATGGAAAATGTATTAGTATCTGTGGTCTTCTAGGATTGACCTTGAGATGCATTTTGACTAGAAATAGTCGTAGAAGTTTGAGCCTATCTATTACCCTATTGGGTATATTTATTTCTAGCCAATGTACCCCTTCTTGGGTAAATTTATTGAAATTATTCTTTGTCTTTCTTCTCCTTTACCCTTTTCTATTACGCTACTATGAATGGACAATCTTTGAAGAAATGGACATATTCATGGCATCAACGAAATTTGAATAGCACATGTTCATAATCCAAAGTATGGGTCCAAATTGTGTCATTATATTCCAAGTCAATTGAATCTACCAAGGGTTATGAAATGTTCACATAGACACAAATTGAGGTGTAGACTGCATGTCTCCTTTTCTTTGTAATCTTCAAGATATTCATAACTTTTCCTATAGAATTACCAATCTCCTTTAAAATATCGAGTTCCCTGAAGTATTCTAGAAATGAGAAGAGACACACCCATACTGGGGCTACCAGGAAGTGCTTGTTCTCAGAATTGTAACATTCTTCCCATAAAAAAGTGAATAGCACCACATTGTTCATGAAATAGGGCCTGTTATCAAAGACCGTTTTCTAATCTATTAGATCTATGAAAATCACTGTAAAAAAACCTTATTGTCTTAACCTAAGCTTCATTGACCCACTGGGGTTCCATTTTGTTTGGATCCATTGAATAATTTCCTATTCTTTCAGCCAAATTGCCATGAGCTTACAAATGAGGACATGGTTTTCATGAATTTTCGTGTCTTTTCCAAACTTGTAATCAATTTTTTATTTTTTATTTTGGGTGGCTTTTGGCAAGAAACACACAGTTTCTCGCTTGCCACAAAGCCCCCATCATAGGTGATTCCTCATTTTGCTTTCCTCCAATGGCTGAGCTAGAAGCTCCTCTCATTCCATTTTTTTATTCATTAACTGTATAGCACTATGGAGAGAAGCCTTCCCCCTATTATGGGGTCACTCATAGGATGATGACATCTCACATGGCTCTGCAGCTTGGATTTGGAAAAAATTAATGTGAACTCCAACAAACCACTATAACTAGCACAAAACACTAGTAGAATAGAATAATGTTATTTTGTTTCCAAGACCTTAATGAAATACATAATATTAATTTAATTTTAAAATATAAAATAAATAGAAATTTGAGAATTTCTTTTTTATACATTAAAGTAATATTTAGTTTTCTCCAATTTCATATTTAATTATTTCTATAATATAAATTGATTGATTGCAATCAGTTCCCTCTGTAACATTGAATTTACCATGCTCTCTTCCAAGTCACTAATTAAATTTACCATGCCCTCTTCCAAGTAACTAATAAGCAAAGGAGATGAAAGAAACTACCAAGTTACTAATAAATGAAGGAGATGAAAGCAACTAATTAAATTGAAACACTTCCACATTTTAATATTCTTTTAATATTTATATTTTACATATAAATTTTAAATATTTTTAGGAGTTTAATAATTTAAAAAATTAATATTTTGTTATTAGCCAAATTTATTAGAGGAGACAACGAGAATGATCATTTTCTCATTATTATTGATTTATATTTTGAAATATTAAATAATTTGAAAAAATAATAAAAATAATAATAATAAAAATATTAAAAACAAGAAATAGAATTATATATATATATAATGAAAAATCATAAATTATACTGATATATATTTGAAAAAATTAAAAAAAATTTGAAATTTGATTTTCAAATTAAATAAAATAAATATAAAAAATAAATAAAAGTTTATTTTAAACATCTTATTCAAAATTGAAAATGAGGCTTTACAGTATATTTGTCTAGTTTTTCCTAACAACTTACTCAAAACTGAGAAAGGAGATTTCTAGTCTATTTGTTACATAATTCCAACAAATAATGGAGGTTCTGATTTAAACAGACCCTCCTAAGCACCCCACTCAACCAACTTTTGCTCAACAATGGTGGAAAAATCACATAAGAATAAGGTGAACAAGGCTTTAAATAAACAAGGATTGAGGAAAGTATTGTTGGCATTATGATGCATGTGTTGTACTTGATGGCAACCCTCTCATAGAAGATCATCTCACTTGTATACATTCAGAAGATATATCAGATGTGATAGAATGCATGGGTTACCGGACAGCAAAAAGGGATCAGATGACAGTTCACAAGTAAGCTTTGCCATCAAGTCCAAAGGGGGAGATTGTTGGCATTATGATGCATGTGTTGTACTTGATGGCAACCCTCTCATAGAAGATCATCTCACTTGTATACATTTAGAAGATATATCAGATGTGATAGAATGCATGGGTTACCGGACAGCAAAAAGGGATCAGATGACAGTTCACAAGTAAGCTTTGCCATCAAGTCCAAAGGGGGAGATTGTTGGCATTATGGCTAAAGTGTTGTCCTTGATGGCAACCCATACAGGTGATGGATCACTGTACAACAAGTCAATAGCAAACATTGATGAACAGCTCTCAAATATTGAAGAAAATAAGGAGTACGCAGGCACACCGTTCAAAAGGTGCGTACACGCAGGCATGTCTT
>APFE031496037.1:0-12270 GCA_000404065.3 Pinus taeda
TTTTAATGTTCATAAATTTTGTATGAAAGCTTTATTCGTGTACTTGGAATTAAAAAAAAAAAATTAAATGTTTGTGTCCGTCCTCTCAAAAATATATACTCTCGTTTTTATATATAAAATGTATTTTTACACACAGTACTATGTTTAATCATAATATTACATCATTTTTGTTTTTATATGTAAAATGTTTTTTACACATGGTACTATGTTTAATCATAATATTACATACTTATGTGTTGCAGGTCAAAGTGCGAAAATGGTCGATATTGGGTACATGTCCATTATACCATGTATTTTTTGTAAAGGGTGATTGTATGTATAGCTCCATTTTAAGTATGGGTTTACTCAACATAAAGTAAATGCCATATAGCAAATTACCTACTCTAAATTCCTATTAAATTGTTAAGTGTAAAATTATTGTATTGATATTATAAAATAGATAGTGTTAAGAGAATAAATTCTTATTATTAAATTGGTAATTGTAAAATTAATGTATTGATATTATAAAACAGATAGTGTTAATAGAATATAGAATGTATTAATGTTTTTTTTTTTTTTGGGTGGGTTAATGCAAATATTTTATGTTTATACAAGATATAAATGTTTTTTGTGATAAATTTATAAAAGTTTATTATGTATTTTAAAGAAGTAAATATGAAGTAAACAGGATAGTAAATAAACTGATTTTTTTAATTTTATATAAAGAGAGGTATTTTTAAATTTTCGTGTATATTTATATTAATTGATGAAAGTTATTTTTCTTTCAAATATCAATTCAAGTAATAAAAGGAGAGAAGATTTTACAATCCTAAAAGCAATTTGAAGATGACATTAGATAAGCATATTGAAATGTTGCTTCATACATAAACATCAGTGTAACATGACCCACAAGTGACCATAGTGACTCACAAGTGATTATAGTGGTTGGAGACCTTTAGATATTCTAATAATGTTAATTGTTTTACACCAGCATAGATCCATCTTAGATACGAATCTAACATGAGTAGAGAGGGGAGGGATCCAATTTCTTTACGTATAAATTTTTTTATGACTCAATATTATTTAAATGTTTTGTATAGTTTTTTGTTTTTTTTTTAATTAATTAATTAATTTATTTATTTATTTGGCTAACATGAGCAAAATTTCAACTTTGATGATGGACATACACCCTTACACATCATACTGGGTTGTAGAATGAGCCTCTCGACTCAATCATCTAATAAGTTCAAAAGCATTAATTATCTTTTTTACTCTAAATATCTTATTCTTGCCTCCTCTTCATTCACTTAGAGAATTGTCTAGTGCAAAAACTAGTGGGTCATCTCTTTGTAATTATTAATCCATAATTATGTCCAAAAGTACACTATCACTCTATCTTGATTCTCTTTTTTACTATGAAATATCTAATTCTTATTTCCTTTTCATCACCACATTGAAATACTTGGGCACAAATATTTGAAATAAAAAATTATCATTGATGAGTTATCACTGTGTAGTGTCTAATTCATAATTATGCTTATGTTGTTTAAGTTTATATATGCACTAGACCTTTAATAAGACATTGATTCTTTTTCTTACCTTGAAATATCTAATTCGTTCTTCCTCTTCATCCCCACAAAAGAATCAATAAAAGGTTATCACCCACCAAGCATAATTATGTAACTCCCAGGTTATTATATCAAAATTCCACCACCACACTAAACATTGGTTCTCTTTTTTATTATAAAATATTTAATTCTTGTCTCCTCTTCATCTCCCAAGGGATTTCTCTAACGCAATTACTATCCATCAATTACTAGTTAGGGAACTTTGTAGTAACAACAAAAAGCTTGAAAGCCTTCTTAGTTCGGGAAGGGTGTGAGGGAAGTGTGCACCAATTTTTATTTTTTGAGATATTAAATCAAGAAAGATTATTATTATTCTACCAAATAGTATGAAAATCATTTGCCTTCGTGATCAACGTTGTCACATAATTTAAAATTAATTACATTTACTATGGCACTTCGTTATAATTCGACTAAAAAATCTTTAGTCAAATTCACATAGATACATTAAAAAAAATATTTTCAAAACCCAAGACAATTAACTCACCCAATGCATCACCGAATAACCCATGAAATTCGATTGCCTTTTTTTCAAGAGGTTAAAAGATATGGATGGCTCAATTACTCATCTGCGCTATTTTATGTTGCTTCACATTTAAATGTGATGCTGTTTTAGTCTTATTTTACATGTATATAATGGATTTAGATATTTTCTAGCAAGTATTTTACATGTATATAATGGATTTAGATATTTTCTAGCAAGTTAATGCATGTTTATGAAATTTGATGTTAAAATTTTACTAAGCATTTATGGGTAATAGATCAAGCATATTGGTATTGGTAATTTGGTATTTGAATATTTAATTAAATAATAGAAGAATGAGTTGGTTATTGGAATTTTGGTTTTATGTTTTCTTTTTAAATCAGTAGATGTATATTATATCACAAAATTACAAAAGATACAAAAGGTCTGTTTAATCAGACAGAATATCGAGCATCAAGGTTGATCGACCAAAAATGGCTACACTCAGAGCTAGTAGGAACTAGGCCTGCGACTTAAGAACAGAGCCAACCATTGACAATAACAAGCTAACCACACTATCATTTCACAATTATTCCGAAGTATAGAAAGGGCTAACCATGCAAGGCTGCCTATAATAAGAAGCAAAACCAAAGAGGGTCTAGGAAACCCCATTGACTCAACACAGATTTAGACATAAAAAAGAAGCCAACAAAGTATGGCTGGCAAAGAGTAGAGAGCAATGAGGCCATTATAGTTCCAATTCCACATAATCCTTACTGGTAGCACTTGGGTTGGTTGCAGCATTGTCATGTTCTGGCTTAGGAATCCTCTGGGATTTATGTCGCTTTACCATGCGGGTGTCGGTGTCCTCCGCCGGAACATCAACCACAATGTTCATCCCCTGTCGGATTGAGAGCTTAAAGAACTTGATGAAGGCTCCCGGATTCTCAGATAGCATCTTGAGCTCCTCTGTTAAAGATTTCATGCAGACTTCCAATGCATCCAGCCTTGCAGAGTTCTTGGTTGAGGCGAGTAAAGTGGCATAGTACGCATCCTTCATGGTTTCTTCCTGCGCGTTAAGAGCTTTGGCTAGCATGGTTTTCATGCGTCAGACTTTGCTTTGGGTTCTCACGAATTGAGTGGCTCTAGTAGCTGGAGTTCTGGGTCTAAGATCCACTCGATCTCCTCCTCTATGGTGTGCATGTCCAGTCTCTCCTGTTCCTCATTGACCTCTGCTTCTATTTCCTCAATTTTATTTTTCCCTTTAGCAGAGACTGAAGTTTCGTAGGCCTCCCGAGCTTTTCTCAGCGCTCTGTTAGCAGAGGCATTACGACTTCCTTTGTTTGTCATTGTGTTGTTGTAGGGATTGTGGGGAGTAGAACAAACTTCGAGAAACCAAATAGAGCTCAAATGGCTTAGAACCGGGCAATGGGAATGATATGTTTGAGCCCTTTGATGGATCATCGTAATTATAATTGAGGGTTGAATGTGATGGATCATGATATTTAGCGAAGCCTGCGAAGATCTGTGGTTTCTGACATAATTATTCCCTTTTAGATTTCCAAATGCCTTCCCATGATTTCGATCCGAAGTCACTGAATTGCCACGCTCGTAGTTTCTTGTCATGGGCCACATTTCCTCAACTGCTCCTTGTATACTCTGACGTTGAACATTCTTCTGCAAGATTTCCTTCCCCTTCTAATGTAGGTGATTGTATTTCACTTTACAATTCCAATTTGGGGCATAATGACCCGGGGAATGAACATTAATGGCTGTCCTCATTTGTTATTGATGAACAGTACTATGGTACTACTTAACCCCTCCCCCCTATTCAGAATGTCCTGCCTTGAAAGTTGTAAGCACTTGGTCCGAAGCTCTTCGCATGTTACATCATGCCAACAGGTGTCCAGGTAGGTATTTTGATGATTGACCCCATAGTTCGCTAGGCAGTATGTTACCGCATTTTCCGTCCTTCTCATTGCTTGCACAATGACTCCATCGAGGATTGAAAGGTGCTCTGCAATGAGCTCTGTAACTTTGGCCAACCTCTGGTGCTTCGTAACCTTTCTAGGTCTCAATCCCTTTTGTAATTTCCTTGTTGCATTGATAGCCAGTAGTGAATCCCCTTCTACAACAATAGCTCCTGTTTCTAAGCAAATTAGTATCTGGAGTCCCTGCTCTAATACTGTGAATTCCATTTCATTATTGGTGGCCTCTCCCATAGATTGGCTGAAGATATGTAGAATTTCACCTTTGTGGTTATGCAGGACGCCTCCTAGACCTGCAGGGCTAGGGTTGCCCTAAGAGGCTCCATCAAAGTTCAATTCGTGAAAACCTGGTTGAGGATGTTTCCAAGAGGTTATGGAGGGAGCTTGTTGAGGTCGTTGCGCAGACGAAATGGATGCAGTACCTGCATCTATTCCAAACACATGCATAATCTGCATGTCAATGACAGATGGTTTAGTATCTTGTTCGGCCTTACACCTGGTAAGAGTTGTTTCCCTCATGTTTTGCAGGATATTACCTTTAATAATTTCTATGGATCTGACTTCATTTTGAAACACTCTTCTGTTCCGTTCTTTCCACGTTGACCAAACTACGAAACCAGGGGTCAGTTTCCATAAAGTGTTAACTGTTTTCACTTGGAATAATTGATTCTCCAATTTGCTATGCTTTAATGTATTGAATTTCTGTTCCTGTCCGTGCTTTTAAAGATTGTCTCCATCCATTTCCACAGTCTGTTGGTCCATTCACAATCATTAAGGAGGTGATTCATTGATTCCTCCTCATTTTCACAAAGGGGGCATCATGAGGGGCATATGAATCCTTTTTTCTGTAGGTTTTCCCATGTGAGGGTTCTACGGTGCATTAGAAGCCATAAAAAGGTTTTTATCTTCGACCATAAATCTGCATCCCAGACCCTGTTGTGCCAAATAACGTTTTCTTCTTGGTCCCTTTATTCTATGTAAGATCTTGCCTCTTTTAGTGTGAAGGTTCCCCCTTCGAGCTTGTCCCATTGCAGTTGATATGCATCCTGAGTGCTGTGGATTTTCCTTTTAGCAAGATTTGTTTACAGAGGCAGTAGGTTGTTATCCATATCTATTGATTGAAGGGTGTCGTTGAAGATCCATTGTTTCCACGACTGGTTCGTTGTGTCAGGTCTCCAGTAATGATCCACTATTAGTTTTCCTTGTTCCTGGTGTCTTCTTTGTATTGTGAGACAATTAGGGCATTCAATTTTGGGCAATTGCTGCCAGGCATCCTCCCAAAACAGAGCAGTTTGTCCATTACGGACTTCCAAAAGCTATGCTTATGTATTATGCTTTGATTAGCTCTTGCTAAGTTCTAGATTGGCGAGCCTTCTGGAGGTTCCTGGATTCTAATTAGATTTTGAGGGCTACAATTGTCTGCATACTTGGCTTTCCA
Organism: Pinus taeda; assembly: GCA_000404065.3. NCBI lineage: Eukaryota > Viridiplantae > Streptophyta > Pinopsida > Pinales > Pinaceae > Pinus > Pinus taeda. Next base: position 5,494 of record APFE031496037.1, read on the forward strand.
ATGTTTGGCCTAGGGGGTGTTCTGTTCCTTCACCCACCGCCACCATAGCTTAGCTCCACAGGCTCTGTTGATGGTGTATGGGTCTTGGAGGCCTAACCCACCTAGGAGCTTGGGTTTGCTTATTTTCTCCCAAGCCACTAAGGACCATTTATGCTTGTCAGAGTTTCTCGACCAAAGGAACCCTTTTTGGATGAGTCTTATTTTCTGAAGAACTACTTTAGGGTCCAAGAGAGTGGAGAGCATGTATTGAGGGATGGCTTGGAGGACAACTTTAGTGAGGACAAGGTGGCCTGCAAAGTTAAGGGCTTTGTGGGTCCAGTGCTTGCTGCGTTTCTCCAAATTGGATAGCATTTTCTCCCAATGACTCTTTTGCCAAGGTTTGTTAGTAAGAGGAAGTCCTAGGTATCTGGAAGGAGGGTTACACCTCTTGAACCCTAGGATTCTGGACAGATTTTTCTTGACAGCGAGGTGAGTGTTGAAAAAGAAGATGGGGGATTTAGTGAGATTTAGGTCCATACCTAAGGCTTTGCTAAAATGCTTGAGAACTGTTTTGAAGCCTTGAGCCTCTCAAATCGTGGGGGTTCCATGAAGCATAGTATCATCAAAAAACAACTGGTGGGTGGTAGCAGGGCATGAGGGTAGGGGCTAGAGGCCCTGAATTAAGTTTGCCTCTTTCACACTTTTGATAATTCGGCTTAGACCTTCCATTAATATAACAAATAGAAAGGGGGATAAGGTATCCCCTTGGCGAATATCTCTGGTGGGGGTGAACAGGGCTATGGGAGCTCCGTTTACCAAGATGGAGAATATGGTAGACTTGATAAGGGCTAGAATCCATTTTATCTATTGCTTAGAAAAACCAAGGGCCTCCAGTATGGCCTCCAAGTAGCTCCAGCTCACTTTATCATAGTATTTAGAAAGGTCCAGCTGCATGAGCATGCCAGCTTTTTTCCGAGATTGAAGAGTATGAATCATCTCTTGAGCAAGAAGTATAGTATCCATTATTTGTCATCCCTCCACAAAGCCTGATTGCTCTTCCGAAATTATCCCAAGAAGAATATGCTTCAGCCTGTTGGCTATGACTTTAGAGATAATCTTGTAAAGAACATTGCACAAAGAAATCAGGCAAAACTTCGAGGGTGTGTTTGCTTCCTCCTCTTTTGGTATAAGGGTTATGAAGGTTGAATTGAGGGATTTGAGGATGGATGGATTGTTGAGAATATTCCACCACCTCCCAAACTTCCACATTGACTATCTCCCAATAGGCTTTATAAAAATCGATGGTAAATCCATCCGGTCTTGGAGCCTTTCCATTGGGCATATCTTGCACTAATTCTTCCACTTCTTCCATGGTGATCGACCGATTCAAAGATTTGTTTTGCTCTTCTATAATTAGCCTGGGAATGGAGGTCATTATATCTCTTATAGCTTCCTCTCTATTGATGTCTGGTTCCAAAGTGATATGGCTGAAATGATTTATGAGGAGGGCTGAGATGTCCTGATGGGTTTGTAAAGAGGTACCTTGTTCGTTCTTCAATCTGATGATTTTATTTGCACATCTATGATCAATGGCCAATCGATGGAAAATTTTTATATTCTTCTCTCCTTCTTTGAGCCATTGGAGTCGGGATTTTTGCTTCCACAAGGTTTCCTCCTGGTGACATCTGGCTTGCCACTTTTGCATGAGCACCTGTTCTGTGTTCATTGCTTCTTGGTTGATATTCCGTTGGTGCCACTCCTTATGAATATCTTCTAACTGATCCTCCAATAACTTCTTATATTTGAATATGTTGCCGAAGACCTCCTGATTCTAGGACTTTAATCTGGTCTTGATATGTTTGAGTTTGGCTTGGAGTTTGTACATCTTGGTACCCCTTGTTTCTAGCGTCTCATTCCATGATTGTTTCATTTTTTAGATGAACTCCGGATGGTTGAGCCAAAACTTATCAAATCTGAAGGGTTTGTTCCTTAGAGTGCCGAGGATGGTCGTGTTCATAGATATAGGCAAATGATCAGAACCTCCACTTCGTAGAATATCTGAATCCACTGTGATCCCTTCAAGAAGAATGTTTTGTGTTACTAAGAATCTATCAAGTCTAGAGGCAATTTGCCTATTGCTGCCCCTTTTGTTGTTCCAGGTGTATGCTCCGCTCTTAGGGATGATGTCTACAAGCTTCTTTGTTTTGATAAAATTAGTGAAAGCTTCTGCATCCTGATTGATCATCTTGATGCCTCCTTTCTTTTGGTGAGTGAAGTGATCATATTAAAATCTCCTCCAAAAATCTTTTTTGCTAGGGTATATCGATGCTGTAGGTTGGAGAGACTTCTAAGCATAGTTAGTTTTTCCTCTAGTTTCTGAGGGCTATACACGTTAGTGCAGAGATAAGTGTCTGAATTCCTAATGATTTGGATTTCTATGGAAATGGATGATCTAGATGCCTTTGCAGAAATGAGATGTAGGACCTGAGGATTCCAGAGAGTGGCTAATCCACCCTCCATTCCAATCCTTTCTACCTCTACGCATTCCATTCTTTTGCCAAATTTTTTACTTATTACTTTCATTATCTGGCTAGAACATTTTGTTTCTTTCAAAAAGATCATATCCCGTTGTTCATTTATGAATTTTTTCCTTAACAATCGCTATTTCTTTTGGCTATTCAGCCCTCTAGCATTCCATGAAAGTATTTTCATAATTGATAATTTTTTTAGGAAGTAAGTGTGAAAGCCTTTCCCTTACCTCAGTTAAGGAGCATTTGACGGAGCTCTTGGAGTGCCTCATTGTTTGTCCTTCTGCCTCATTTTTTCCGGTGCTTGGGATTGGTGGTGGTTTGATGCAATCCTTGAGCTTTCACCCCTAGTCCTTTTGTTGCTCCAAAGCTTCTTTTGTGCATATCCATTTCTGCTTTTTGTCTTGCTAGGAATAATGAGTTTACTCTGTTTACCTCCTCCTCAGGTATGTGTTCTATACCTTTCTTCTTCCATTGCTCTACCATGTTCATTAGATCCATACCTTCTTGTTCTATAATGTCGCTAAGATCCATGTCCTCTGTACCCATTTTTTTGGTTATCATTTCCGAGTCTTCTTTCAGTTCTTCTATTAGTACTGGAAAATGTGGGATGTTATTTGAAGGGATGGGATTGGGATCTTGTGTCCTCTGTGTTGTAATGGTCTGGCTATCCTGCAGTGGATCTTCTCCTTGATTGGCCTCCTATGCTTTTGTTTCTGATTCCAGCACCTCAAAGGCATTGCCTGTACTTTTGATGGAAGTGCTTGCTTTATGTTGTTGTCTCCTGTTGGTTCTCTGTCTACCATGGGGTTGGGTGAAAGATTCCTTACTTTTCCCTGTATTAACCTTGGGTTTTTCCTTTGTTTTTTTCATTTGGAATTCCCTAAATAGGTGTCCATGTTCATGGCATTTCCTACAGCGAAATGGGATCTACTCATAGTCTATAGCTTGAAAGTAAAATTCATCCCTATATTCCAACCACAGACCCTCATGCAGAGCTCCTGAAACATCCATCTCGACACAGATTCTAGCACAAGAGGTATACCTCTTTTATAGTGTTGCCTCCGAAGCTTTGATGAAGGTACCTAACTTATTGCCTATTTGTTCTAGCGCTGCATGCCTCTAATAGTCAATCGGGAGAGAGAACAGGCAGATCCATACAGGTACCTGTTTGAATGTTTCCTGTTTTGGCGCAAAGTTGGGCTTCCATGGTCTCATGTATAGTCTTGCTGAGGTGAAAAAGTATGGTCCTCCATCGAAAATGTAATCCTTGTCATCCAAATTTGTGAAACCACGGTGAAGAAGCCTTTGGTTCCCAGGTGAAGCCTTACATCCCCTTTTGGCTTCCATTATTGCTTGATCCACAAGCATAGGGCTCGTTCTATTGGCCAAAAACCCATAAACTTGTAGATCACAACGTGTTCTGCCATATGATCTCGGTAAGCCTGTAGTTCCAGGTCGGAGATTATTACCCACAGATTTTATGTGGTTTTAGGCTTGAAATGCCCCTGTTTTTCCTGCTTTCTGGCTCCTGTGGCTGTTCCTTCTTGATCTGTTTCAAACTAGTGTAGATCTTCATTGTTTCCTATTATCTTATCCTCAGGCTCTTTCTCTTGTGGTATCTATTTTGGAAAAGGGTTTTTCTTGTCTCTGCCTATTGTACTGTTGCTGTTATTGGTTTCTTTTCACCTCTGTGTAGTCCTGGGCTCCTTGCTTAGTTTCCCTTTTTTGCTTAGTTCCTCCTTTCCTGTTTTCTTAGATCCTGAGATTTGCACCCCGTCTAGTGGGCTGTTATCTTTTTGCATCATTGTCTATTTGCATGATGGGGTCCCATTGGACCCCGTGCTTTTCATTTGTTGGGTCAAAACTTGCCCTCTTCTGCGAAGTTCTGCACCCCTGGCGCTGCCCTCCTCTAGAGTTTGGTACTGTGATCACAGGGTGAACAGGTTCCTGCAAACCCTAGTTCTCCATTCGCGCGCTCCCAATGTATTGCTTGCACTTCCCTTGGTCTTATGTTAATTATGTAAGAGTTTTTATTAATTTATATTCTTTTAAATATTTTTTGAAAATTTGTGAGTTTTGAAATAAGTAAATTAAATCTATTTCCATTAAATTTAAATGGTTATTAAGGTTATATGTTTTTGAGCCATTATCTAATTTCATTACCTTTTTTTATTATCACTAATAATTTTTGTGGTTTTTTTTTTTTTTCGCATTTTAGATACTATTTTTTATGTAAATATGTTATACTTAAATTCATGTCAATAATAAGATAGATGTTGATATATTTTTAATAGTGAAAATATTTGATGTGGAATTTGAGTTTGATTTAATTATTCCCTCTGTATGATATTTGTGTTTTGAAAATATTATGTTACTTTTTTTAATAAAAGAATGGAATTAATATGAACAGTGAAGTAGAATCACAAGAAAAAAATAAAATCAATAAGTTAAAAGTGGAGATGTTAGAATTGGCCAGAGTCTCTAGAGAGATTATGCATCTTTTTATGTATCATTATACAATTTATTTAGAAAATTTCCTAAACTAGTATAAATTAAGGAACAAAAGAAAATGAAATTGTGAATTTTTCTTAATACTTCACCTAATCAATGCATGATAAATTTGGGTAGCACCTTCTTTCTGGTAATTAAACATATACATTATATTAGTAAGCTTAAGACAAAACTAAGGTGCAGATACAACCCTAGAGATATGTCCTTAAATTTAAGAAATGAATATATATAACTTTAGAATGTGGTGATTTCTTAAAAGTAAAGAAGATCTATTTATGCTTTATAAGAGCTACCAAATCCCTAAAGAGGTGATTATTTGGAAAAGACGTAACTCTTATCTCTTAATGATCCCATTAATACTTAATAAAGTGTCCTAAATTTGGATTTATATATAAGCATATTTTATGTGGCATGCATTACTTAATATTTAAGAAAAGTATAAAGCATATTATATGTTGTTGGGATAATCTTAGAAAAAACTCTAGAATAATGTGTAAATACGATGACCCAATGAAATTTGTAATATAAGTAGGAAAACATATAACATCAATATTTAGTATTGTATGGCCTTAGGTTTTTATTCTTAAATATTTAATCACAATCCTTTCACCAACATTTTCCACAAACACTAATAGTAAATAATTATCACCTATAAGTCATAATTGTCTAACTCATAAATCATAATTATGTTTAGTTCTCTGCCACCACTCTAAGAATTGATTATCTTTCTTAGTTTGAAGTATCTAATTGTTACATCCTTTTTAGCCCCTAAGGGGGTTGTATGACACAAAGATTGGAAATATATGGTTATCTCTCATGACTTATCACTATGTAACTCCTAAGTCATATTTATTGTAACACCCCTACATTGAACCCTTTTTGTGTAAATATAAATAATGATTGTGTAATGCCAGCATGGGGGGCCATGGTTGGTTGAGACATTATGTAATTATAAACTATAATAAAGTTTGATTGACTAGCCTGAGGAGTGGAACTAACAGCATTAGAGAAATTTTGAGCTCTAAAATGGGCCTCCTAAGGAATATTATAAAATAATAGTGGAAATAATAAAATAAGATTATGTTACTTCATCAAGTTTTGGAGGGGAGAAAAACTACTTTTTCAACTCGTATTTTCAACTTATCTTATGATTTTACTCAAATTTTGAGTGCGAACACTCGTTGGATGGGAAATTAATTTTGCATCTAATCAATACCCATGTTGCATCCTTTCGGTGGACCCTACTACATGAAAAATGTGAAATACATGAAAAAATGTGATTGCAATAACATTTTTTCATGTATTTCACATTTTTTGTCTATTAGGGTCAATTGAAAATATGAAACATGGGTATGCCTTGGATGAAAAATTAAATTTTGCATCCAACAAGTGCTCTTGTTCGAAATTTAAGTAAAATAGTAGGGATATAAGTTGAAAATACGAGTTGAAAAATTAATTTTTTTATCTTTTACTTTTTTACTTCAAAAATGGTGAATCATTCCCCACCCCATGGTTGACATCATCATATTGAATCCTATTTTTTTTAAATTGATTTTTGTTGTACATTTTTGTTTTGATGCCCGTTTTTACCTCAAAATTTCTCTAATCATCCGTGGTTTGGGAAAGAGTTGCGAGTGGGTGGGTTAGCATGAGGGAACACCCCACTACCAAGTATTTATAAACGAAATGATGGGGTAGATGAGGTTTCTCCATTCTTCTTGTTCATTCCACAATGTAGGGGGAAGATAAAAGAAAC
>APFE031496039.1:0-19251 GCA_000404065.3 Pinus taeda
GTCAGGGAACAAGTCAGTCATCATGGTGGTTGTGGACAGATTGTCGAAGTATGCTCATTTCTGCGCTCTCCCCCACCCGTTTACACCCACCTTGGTTGCTCAAACTTTCATGGATCAGATCTTCAAATTGCATGGCAGCCCCTTTCTATTGTGTCCGACCGCGACCCAATCTTCACCAGTAATTTTTGGCAGGAACTCTTCAGAATACAAGGCACTCAACTCAAACTCAGTACTTCATATCATCCGCAAACAGATGGTCAAACCGAAGCAGTCAACAAATGTCTAAAAACCTACCTTAGGTGTTTCACTTCAGAAAAGCAACACCTTTGGGTATAGTGGCTACCTCTGGCTGAATGGTGGTATAACACCAACTATCATGCCACCACCAAAATGACTCCCTATGAAGCAGTATATGGTCAACTCCCGCCTTCACCTACTTCGTATCTTAAAGGATGCTGAAAAGTCCAAGCAGTGGATCAACTCCTACAACACCGTGCAACCATGCTCGCCCATCTTCGAGAGAATCTTCATCAAGCTCAGAACCACATGAAGCAATAGGTAGACCAGCATCACTCAGAGCACCACTTTCAAGAAGGGGATCAGGTCTTTTTACGGCTCCAACCATATAAGCAAACATCACTCGAAGACAAGGGGTGTCAGAAACTCTCTCCCAAATTCTGCGGACCATATCGAGTACTTCAGCGCATTGGAGAAGTGGCCTACAAGTTGGCTTTGCCACCTATTGCAAAAATCCATCCAGTTTTCCATGTCTCATGCCTCAAGAAAGTGATTGGGAACAATTGTAGAATTCAGACTAGTCTACTGGAATTGCACAAAGAAGGGTCCATCTGGCTTCAACGAGAACAGGTCCTCGACACACGAGTCAAGCAACTGCGCGACCGCATGATTAAGGAAGTCCTAGTCAAATGGAAATATACCTCTCCAGAAGATGCAACTTGGGAGCCAGCCACTATTCTACAACAGTTTCCACAGCTTCAGCCTTGAGGACAAGGCTAGTCTTAAGGGGGTGGGCATGTTAGGGTCCCACCTAACCCCCTTATCTATGTAATGGGACCACGTCATAGTCAAGAGTCAATAAAGCCCATATTAATAATTGTAAGCGGTTAATCCGCAATTAATAACGGAACCACAGTTAGTTGCAAATGGGCCAATGGTATTAGTAATAACGTGGTATTGGCCCATGGTATTGCATGTATGAGTCATATATAAAGGATAGAAACTCCCTGCGAGGAGCATCGTGTCATATTTTGTAATCGAGCTCTGCTCTATTGGAGGTTGCCCCCTCAAAGAGGCAAGTGAACATTACTCTCTGAATAATAAAATCATTGCTATTCTTTGTTCTAGGTATCTTTTCTTCACATATTCTGTGTTCTGGGTATCTTTTCTTCGCATATTCTGTATTTGGGTATCATTTTCAGGTTAAGAGCATAACATTATCCATTATTCCTTCTGCCCGCCACACCATAGGATCATTCATCAATTCTATCACGTGACATGTGTTGAATTCGTATGAAGATAGAGGCCTCCATGAGTGAGGAGGAAGCCTCTATCTTCATACGATATGTATTTTATAAAACACCTTATATTTTTCAGGTTTATGGGCTATGGATCTAGGATTTGAAGGACGAGGGGAATGAGATAAGAATCTAAATTTGATAGAGAGAACACTTATGCACTTTTTCTTTTTTATTTTTCTCTATTTGAGTTCAACATGTTTTGTAATACTGTAATTTGGGATTTTGTTGGTAGTTTGTGGATATAATGAGTTTTTAGCTTTATAAGTTAGAATTTTTGCACTATTGTTAAGCTATGTTAAGCTACATACTTAAAGAGATCAAGACTTCAAAGACTCTACAAAAACCTAAGCATTCTGGAGCTAATAAGTTTATTGTCCATTGAACTAGTTTATGATTTGTAGGTTCGTTGTTAGCTCCGTTATATTAATTTGATTCTGATTTGATTCTATCCAATTAATATATAGTGGATGCCAAGGCTATTGTTCATTTATTGTTCTATTCTACTTAATGCTCCATAAAATATATTTGCACGTATATATAGGATTGAATTAGAATTGATGATCAAATTTGAAGGGACTTGAATAAACATTAGTTAACTGTTCATCCGTTCCATTTTTATTATGGTTTTATTTTAGTTATCAATATATTAAGTGAACTATTTCCTAATAAATTGACACATCTCATTCTCATGTCTATTAATTCATTATTGGGTTCAATTATATGAATGAGGCATCCCAATAACTATTTATTGTGATCATTGTTATTTCATATTTGCGTAAAATGCTACTATAATTTGTTAGGCATATTTTAATTTTGAATTCAACTATCATCCTTTCCCCTCCTCCTTTTTTAATCTTTCTCTTAGTTGGAACTAGGATTGATACTCTTCCATGATCAAAATAAATTAGTATTATTTTACTCTTTGAATCCTAGATTAACTCTATATTTGCATTTGGATCATTTTTTTCGTAAGGTCTCCTTAAGCAGAGGTAATCTCATTGGTGACATGGTTAAGCCTTTATGTCAACTTAAGGATTTATTTCTTGCAAGCTAGTTGCAATAGGGTAAATACTTTTTCTCTCTTCTTTTTGATTAGTAACTAAGAATAGCATAAGTCAACAAGGATAGTGAGGGGGTAACTAGGCCCATAACCAGTGAAGATTGCCATTCAAAACAAATAAGGGCTTAATTGAGGTGTTTACTGGGTGATCTCTGCATTGTTGGTTTTGGCTATTTTTTTCCATCAATAAGTTGATAATTAAAGAGGTTCTTCAAGTTGCAAAAATATTCCTGCAATACTAAAATCCATCTTACAATTTAGTCATTTAGTAAAAATTTACCTTAGTTATATTACATTGGTCACTAGTCTAATTACATTTTAAAATAAAATATTTTATCTTTATCACTTATTCCATTTAAATATTGAATCTCATTCATATGTATCATTTCAATATCTATCATATTTTTTTTAAGATATTGATAATGATAAATTTATCAATTTTGTGATTTGAGTATTATATTTCATGGAGTTAAAAGTTTAAATATGCATATGATGACAATGTAATGTAAAATTTAACTCACTACTTTTTTCCCATTATTACTTACATTATATCATATTAAATTTAAAGTTAACCTCCAGACTTTATTGACTTTAATCAACGTTTAGCAAAACATTTTATACTATTTGGAATGTCATCATATTTCATAATATTAATGTGAACGATATATTTGCTTTGAAATGTCATTAGGTGACATATTATTAAAGCCATCACTATTTTTTTTAGTCTTAAAACTATGTCAACGCTTTGTAATGTTACACTTGTGCAAGTCATAAACACATGTCAAATTTTTATTTCTCACTTATCTACTTTAGGTATAACATTTTAATTTAAAATACAAAACTTAAAATTTATGATAAATTTATACTAATCTCAATTTAATGATAATTTAATATTAATTTGAAATTTGGAAAATTTATTATTAAGGTCACATTATGTTGAATAAAGATAAATGGTATGATGTGACATTAAAAAACAAACATAGCCTATGTGCAAAAAATGTCATAAAATTACTATGAAAATGATTGTTGGCACTATGACGAAGAAAAACTATCACTATATTGTAATAAACAAGAAAATGTTGCATTGTGATAAACACCAAAAAAATTACATTACATTTTGATGAAAAAATTATCATTTAAAAACTATGTTAAAAAATCATTTGAAAATAATGACAAATATCTAGTCTTCTTCGGTCAACCATGTTTAACCTAATCAATCTCTTTTAACCATTATTCTAACATTAATGTAACATCAACCCTCATCAATCATACTCAACATTACTGTAACTTCAATGTAAGAATGTGACAATCATAAACACCCGTGTAATATTATATGATTAATGTAACATAAATACGATGTTACATGATTGGTTAACTACAGTCAATAATGGTCTAATTTAATAAACTATCGTCATACATGACTAACCTTCTCAACCATGTTCAAACATTTATGTAACCATTATTATAACATTTGCATTAATGTTAATTGAACATCAATTGTAGTCAACCATGGTCAGCATTAATGTAACAATTTAAAAATCATCATTATTAATGTAACATCCTTCAATTAATATAACCTAAATACATCCTAGTGATTAATGTATCATTGTTCGATATCATAGTCAACCTCAATCAACCATAGTCAAGCTCAATCAAGTCTCTTCAACCTCAATTATCCTTGTTGACTTTCTTCAACCATGGTCAACCATCATCAGCCATAGGAAACCCTTCAAAACCTTGATTAGGCATTGTCAACCGTGGTCAACCTTTGACAAACATTTTTAACCATAATTACTCAACCTTTTCCATACTCAATCATGTTATACTAGTAAACCTCATGCACTTATTAACACAACCACATTAACAAATGTGGTTGATATGGCATTTTCCACCTTTTCCAGTTTTCCTATAACAATTACATTTAGTAATATAGTAGTGATACCTTATATTTTAATAAATTAGCTATAAAAATATACTTTTTTTTTTATTTTTCTGTAAATTAAATATCAAAAAATTCATTCTCTTAAAAGCTTTATATAATTAAATATTAAAAAAGACAATTTGGTCAAAATGTTAACGTAAAGTAAATAATAACACATACATTCTGACGAAAATTTTCATGTAAGGTGAAAGAGAAATTTGAACCCTTCATCTCTATCTTCTTATGTCATATGAACATCGAAACTATCATATAACATTTCCTCAAACAAATTAGTAAATTGTGACACCTATAGTAAATAAATTTTGAAAATATATGTAGTCAACAATACTTTGTTGTAACTTTTGAGGGATTACCATTAGAAGCATCTCAATAATTGGGATAAAATTGTAGTATATATATAACACTCTTATAATAGAGTAGTAAATATTTTCCACCTTCACTTTTAGGTATTACATATGGACAATAAGGAAGGGTGGTTAAGGATCTTACAGGGTATGACATAAGGAAAGAAAAAATTATAGAGAATATTAAGAAGATCCATCTATAGGTATAGGAGACACTAACGAAGTTACAAGAAAAACACAAGGCTAGAGATGATAAATGAAGATGAAGATGATAAGTGAAGATAACCTCAACACCTTTTCATTTTATTCTGCACATAGAGATCTTTCCAACGATGCAAGAATTGTGTTAATTGGAGTCCGTATGCAAAAGTTATGCCACTAGGAAGTTGACCTTCCTTTTTTGAGACCTATAGTTTGGGAGGATGCTGCGTGAGCCCCCATTTTTCACGGAAAAAGGGTTATCCCCTTCATTTTGATCTAAAAGACTCTAGAAGACTCTATTTTATAACTCCAGTTAAGAGTTTATGTAGTCAAACTTAACCACTAGTAAGCTATCGGGTTGTGTTATAACCGAGCCACTAGGAGGAAGAGGCATTCCATTCTTTCAAGAGAATTTTCTTCCATAGTTGAGAAAAGATAGCCAAGAGAGATATTAGGTAGAGCACACGGAGAGGATCTATGCATTGTAGTAGCCTATGGTCTAGAGACATTACGTCTTCATATCTGCATCCATATTTCGAGATAGAGAAAGAGAGAAAAGTGACCTCACCTTCCAATTGGGATTTCTCCAGAAAGTGTCTCCCAAGAGCATATCTTTTGTATTATGTGTGTGTGAGCTTATTTTTTCTTTCTCTATTTTTTTGCTCAATTTACTTTTACATGCATGCAAAAATTACAGTTAATTTTTCAAATCTAGAAATTAAATGAAACTGTACTAGTTAGAATCTCATATTTTTAATATAATAGTATCACATCTATTGTGAAGAACTATCGAGTGGAATATACACGGTAGTTTATGGACCATTTGGTATCAAAGCTAGTATCTTTTGGTATTTTGTGGAGATTGCAAGGATCTAGATCAACGAGGGAAAAAATTATAAACCTTAATCACGGGTTAAAAATCTGTAAACAAACCTTGTGATCCTGTAGAGGTGAGGTTTTCACGGCTCGAATAACAAGTCAAGGATATAAATCACAATGTCAACGTCCTCATGGAAGCCCTAAGAAATAAGGTGGGGATATTTGGAGAAGAAGGGGGTTTGAATGCAAAGGACAAATTAGAAGGGGGATCTAGAGTTCGAGAAGACGCAAATAACCAACTGACGAAAGAACCAAAAAAATATAAACCCAATTCGAGTGTCATGAACCAATCCTTGTTTAAAGTGCAATTAGAAGTCGATATCAAGCCATACCATGGTGAGATCGACACTCTGAAACTAAACAATTGGATACAACAATTGGAAGTTGATTTTAATGTCCATCAGATCAAGGAAGTGCAGAAGATCTCATTCGCATAGTGAAAATTGGAGGCCATGAACTGGCTTGGTGGGAGAGCCACACATAAACACTGAGGATGGAGGGAGAACATTGAGTGACTAAGTGGGAGGATTTAAAAACCCTTATTAAGTCACAGTTTTATCACATTGCGTAGATGGAATACCAATGGATCCAATGGAATTACTTTAGACAAAAGGTAGGCCAAAGCATGCAAGAGTACATGACAAAATTCATAAAGATGGCTATAATGTTCGGTATCTCTCCAAAGAACCCAGATGTACTCCTCAAGTATTCAGGGGGTCTACACCACCATTTGTGTGAGAAAGTGATGTTTTTCAAGCCCAAAATTGTGGACGAGGCTTGTGTATAGGCACAGTACCTAGACCAACAAGGAGAAACAAGACACTCTCAGAATGAGAAGAAGAATAAAAGAGGGGAAAAAGATAAAAACATGGAAGCCACGACACACTGGTGTAAAGATCCTAGCAACCACTGCAACAGTGATGGCCATACAAAGGAGAAGTGTTGGAGGTTGCATCGAAATCTAAAACGAAGAACAAGAAGAAAGATAATAAGAAGAAGAATTTCATGGCCACTGATTTGAGAAACCAAGTTGAAAGCATCTTAGATGTGAATGAGAACATCACTTGTACATTTGTGTAGGAGGAAGTGAATCTAAGTAGTCTTCAGAAACAAGAAGAGAAATAAATGACCAAAATCTTCCATTTAAAGATATAGGTCGAGAAGATGAAGATTGATCTTCTGTTTCACTTAGGATCACAGGAAAATGCATCAGATCTGACCAAGAATTTGAGGCTAGAAGTTCGTAATCATCCAAACCCATATCCATTGGGATGTAGAGATGAAGGTAACAAAACAAACTAAAATTATATTTTCTATCAGTGTTGATTTTATTGATGAAGTAGATCTGGATGTGGGTCCCCTTGATGTATGTGGAGTCATGTTTGGGATTCCATACATGTACACTGTGATGCAATATTAATTAGGAGAGCTACTAATTACCAACTCATCAAGGACTGAAAATCATTCATCATCAACACGCACAAAGGCAAGTTGAAAATTTCACTAGTAATTGCCAACCAATCCAAGCAATTGATCCGTTCCAGCAAGGAGTATGCTTTATTGTTTTTAAGAGAAAATTAGAGTGTGGAGGAGTCAATAAGAGGCAAGGAATCCATAGAGTGGCATACTAAGAAAATAAAACAACAAATGAAGGAGTTGTTACACGCATACAACGATGTGTTCTGAGATTCTAAAGGGCTACCCCCTAAGAGAGAAGTGGAGCACAAGATCCAATTATTGCCAGACTCCCCATTGCCAAATATTGGGTTCTACGGGCATACTGTTAAAGAATCAAGTTAGGTGAAGAAACAGTTGCAGTAGTTGCTAGAAGAGGGTGTCATTCGACCGAGTACATCACCATGTTATTCTCCCATCATCATTGTGCCAAAGAACAATGGGACTTGGCATATGTGGATAGATTACATAGCATTGAATAAAATCATGCTCAAGAATAGATACCCACTTCTCGGGATAGATGATCTTCTATATCAATTGTAGCAAGAAACTTATTTCGCCAAGTTGGACTTGAGGTCTAGATATCACTGGGTTTGACTCAAAGAAGAAGATACATGGAAGACTACCTTCAAAACTAGGCAAGGTTTGTACGAATGGTCAGTTATGCCATTTGGCCTATGTAATGCACCAGCTACATTTATGGGATTAATGAATGATGTATTGCACCCTTTTATAGATTCATTTGTTATTGTCTATTTGGATGATATATTGGTATATAGTGCTACCTGGGAGGAGCATATTTCACATTTAATACAGGTGCTGGAAACATTGAAGAAGCTCCAGCTGCTAGAAAATGTCAAGAAGTGCAAGTTTGCATAGTAGTCCTCGGTGTTTTTGGGATATGTGATTGGTGGAGGATAATTCAACATAGATCCTTGCAAGATGGAGGCCATCATGAAATTCCTGGTTCCTACTAATATTACAGAGGTTAGGAGTTTCATTGGAGAAACACAATACCAAACGAAATTCACAGCCTCTTTTTCAGTTGTAGCAGCACCGCTCCACACCATAGAAACAAGTGGGAAGAGTTTCTAGTTGGGAAAGGGAAGCATAAGGCTTTCGATGATTTAAAGAAGAATATCAATGAAGCACCAGTTCTGGCATTACCAAACTTGTAATGACCCTTTGAACTAGAGATAGATGCGAGTGGGTATGATATGGGAGTTGTCTTGAGGCAAGGAGGAGGGCCCATTTGCTACCATTTTGGAGTATTTCATGGGGTATTTATTAACTACCGTACCTACCATAAGGAGCTCTATGCCATGGTGAAAGTTGTGAAGAAGTGGAAGCATTATATAATGGGAAAGGACATAATAATCCACACAGATCACTAGCTGTTATAGTACTTGCAGGTCCAGAATAAGCTACAACAAACCAGGCACTACAAGTGGATGGAGTTTTATCAACAGTTTCATTTGGTGATCAAGTATAAGAAGTGAAACATAAACAAGTTGGATAATATGCTTTCAAGTCCAACCACATCAAAGATTATATCTTTGGGGACTCTTATGCACATGGGGCCATTCACCAATGATGCATAAAGGGAGGCATATTTAGAGGATGGGGACTTCAAAGAGGATATCAATATTTCCAGAGTAAAATTCATGTGCATGATGGCAACAACACCATTGACTACCATCTCTAGGATGGGTTACTCTATAGGTTGGATAAGTTATGTGTTCCTAAAGGTGAGTGTTTGCAGCTAATTAGAGAGGCTCACACCTCCAAGGTTGCAAGGCACTTTGGTGTAGGGAAGACCATGGAAAACTTGCAAATGTATGTGTATTGGCCCAAGATGCGAGAACACGTAGATAGGTTCATAAGAGGATGCATGTTTTTTTCTACCAAAAAGCCTAGCAATAGGAAACAAGGTGTGTATCATCCATTACTTATACCTACTCATCGTTGGGAAATAATTTCCATGGACTTTGTTGGGTTACTGACAACTAGGAAGGGACATGACTACCTGTTTGTGGTATTTGATAGGTTCAACAAGATGTGTGTTCTGATGCCATGCAAAAAGATCATCAGCAGACAAGAAGCAACAAAATTGTTATTTGGACAAGTCTAGGTACACTTTGGCCCTTGGGATACCAAGGAGAATCATTTCAAACAGGGATACAAGATTTCTCAATGCATTCTCCACTAAATTGTGGTAGAATATGGACATGAATTTGAAGAGATCTGTAAATTTCCATTAACAAACACATGGGTAAACAAAATTAGTAGATAAGGCTTTCATGCAGCATCTAAGGGGTTAGAACCAGAATCATATGAAGACCTGGGATGGAAATAGGGTATATATACAACATTACTATAACATAGTGTTCCACATTTCTACATGAATGTCCCCATTTGAAACATTTTTTAGATATTTTCCACTTTCGGCTTTGGATATTGCATATCGGGAGCAAGGAGGAGTGAAGGAAGAAATTACAAGAGATGCTTTGAGGGCTGAAAAAATTATAGAAAATATCAGGGAGATCCATCTACATGTACAAGAAACACTGTAGAAGTCGTAGGTGAAGTATAAGGCCAGGCATGATCCGAATAGAGTAGAGAAATCATTCAAGGTGGGAGACAGGGTATGGCTACAATTGAACAAGGAGAAGTTGTGGGGGCCTAGTAAGAAAATCAAGGCTCTAAGGTATGGTCCCTTTGAGATACTAGAAAAGGTGGTTGATAATGCCTATCCACTTAGCTTACCACTATATATGCACATTTACTCAGTTGTAAATGTGGAGAATTTGAAACTCTATGAGCCTTCCATGCTAGACCAGGAAGCAGAACATGTCCTACATGCTTTGGAAGATTTGACATTAGACGCTCAGGAAGAGTTGAAAAAAGATACAGTTTTACAAAAGAGGTCTACAACTACAAGACAAGGGCAACAAGACCTTTGGTAGATTAGGTTGAAGGGACAAGATCTAGGCAAAGCTAAATGGTACACCAGACAGAAGGTGGAGGAAAAAATTTCTCACCTCATTGAGTAAAAGCTTTTAGGGGCCAAAAGCTTCCCAAAATGGGGAGGTGTGATCCGAATTAGATGATTACATTTTTTTCATCCATATCAATGCATTTTGAGTGCAAAAATTGGAGGAATTAGTTCACGGGACCGTTTTTACTAGTGGGATCTAGTTTGGAGAAACAAAGTTTGAAACCTTTCAGGAGAGGTTTGAGGCATCAAATGACGTTTTTTGGGGTTAAATATTTACCGCTTAATATCCACATATTTTTCATTGTATTCTAGACACATAGATATTTCCAATGGTGCAAAAATCACATCAATCAGTGTTTGTATGCTAACGTTATGCCACTGAGACGTTGACCTTCCTGTTTTCACACCTATAGTTTGAGAAGATACCCGATCAGCCCCCATTATTCATGGAAATGGGGCTATCCACATGTTTGTGATGTAAAAGAATCTAGAATATTATATTTTGTAACTCTAGTTAAGAGTTTATGTAGTCAAACTTAACCACTAGTAGGCTATCAGGCTCTGTTATAACTGGGCCACTAGGAGGAAGAGGCATTTCATTATTTTGAGAGAATTTTGCTCCATAATTTAGAAAAGTTAGTGAAGAAAGATACGAGGTAGAGCACACAGAGACAATATGCCCAATATAGTGGCCAATGATCCACATACATTACTTGTTTATATCCTCACCCATATTTCCAGACAGAGAAAAAAAGCGAAGTGACCTCATCTTCTAGTTGCGTTTTCTCTTGAAAGGGTTTCCCAGAGAGAATATCTTGTGTATTATGTGTGTGCGAACTTATTTTATCTTTCTCTACTTTTCTAATTGATTTATTTTTACATGCATACACTAATTACAGTTAATTTTACAGATCTAGAAATTAAATGAAACTGTAATAGTGTAAAATCTCATAGTTTTAATGTAATATTATCAGAGTTTTTTTGCCAAACTGTCAAGTGAAATATCCACAATAGTTTATATATCACATTCAAAGTAAGATATAGAGTAAGGTTACAACTCAATAAAGAGAGGTTATAGGTCATCATAAGAAAATAACTTCTCTGTGAAATGGTACTTTTAAGATATGAGAAAATATTAGAGATAATTTCTATAGAGTGGAGCCCCATTTATGCACATTTACTGAGTATTGAATGTACATAATATGAAACTTTATGAGTGTTACATGCTATATGAAGAAGACAAGAAGGTAGTAATTTCTACAGAATATTTAGCACCAAATGTTTAGGAAGAGCTGGTAGTGAATACAATTTTGTAGAATTGGTTTAAAATTATAAGACAATGGTAGCATGACATTTGGCAGATTGGGCTAAAAGGAAAACATCCACATAAGGCTAAATGGTACTCTATAGAGAAGGTGGAAGAAAATTTTACTCATCTCATGCAGTAAAGGATTTTGCTGACCAAAATCCTCCAAAAATAGGGAGGTATGATCCATATTGGATGAATATATTTTTTTCATCAATATGGATTCTTTTAAGGTGGAAACTTTGAAGGAATCAAGTTATGAGGTCATTTTTATTGCTCATCCCAGTTTGGAAAATTTCAGGTTAAAATAGAAGAGTTGTTTTGGTCCCTTAAATGACTATTTTTTAGCCTTAACTTTATTATAGACCTATATTTCATTATATACACACCAATACCTTTCCAATGGTGTAATAATCACCTCCATAAGAACTCATATTAATCACCCAAATTTAACCACCGAAATTCAGAGGATGTTATATTAGCCCAACTACTCATGGAAAAGCGGCCAATCACATTGAAAACATGAAAAATACTCTAGGAGTCTTGATTTGTAACTCATATTGAGTGTTGATTGGAAAAATTTGACACATGGTTGCTATCTAAAAATGTTAAAATGTGGCGACTAGGATGAAGTGGGATTACACTATGAAAGTGAATTGTGTCCCATAGATTAGTAGAGTGGCTAAGAGTTGATAGGGAGAGAGAAAAAATAGATATGCTTTGTACCGTATAGTATCCCATAAGTGATAAGTCCCAATCTTCTAAGCATGCATCCATTTGGATGTTACTTTTATTCAGGGGTGTATTGTTTTTTTCTTAAGATAATTGTGTTACATCATTTACATATTGAATTCAAACCACAACATTATAACACCATTACATCATATGAAGTTATGTAGAATGAAAAATATCAACAACATAGTAGTGGAACATAAAGGAACAATAGAAGAGAATCAAGAATGCATAGAGACAACAGGATT
Source organism: Pinus taeda (assembly GCA_000404065.3). Taxonomy (NCBI): domain Eukaryota; kingdom Viridiplantae; phylum Streptophyta; class Pinopsida; order Pinales; family Pinaceae; genus Pinus; species Pinus taeda. The sequence continues at coordinate 12,704 of APFE031496039.1, forward strand.
GGTTGGAGACCAGGCAAAAACCCCACAAGGGGGAAAACCCAAAATTCAATTGCTATTATTCTATTAGATTTTATCAAAAGTTAAATTAAGTAAAATGAGATACATCAACATGCCTCCAAGGGCCAGACCAAGTCACTTCACAACTACATTTGTGAACTGACATATTCTGATCTACAAAATCTTCTTCCTCTCTATATATAATTATAGTCAATCTTCAATTGGTCACTTTTCTAATCATAGTCATCATTGGTTATAACCATATGTATACTGATCAATGTTAATTGTTCATGAATACTTATATAATACCACTATTCCATCATATAATGTAGAGAACTTATGTAATTTATTGATTACATACATATTCTACCATATAGATTGCAGGGATTACATACAATTGTGTCATATGAATTCTATAGAATGTGCCATACGAACTATATCAAGATAACATAAAAAGTGCCATACAAATTTCCATACGAACTATTGTAATGAAATCCAAACCATGAATCATACATGAGTAATCATAATGTGAACTTTAGTGCAAGACATAAAGCGGAGTAGGAGATTAATTGTCATTACAGTCATACATATAGAAATAACAAGGTAAATTTGTCATGGTGATACCTGAGATGTAGAGAGTATGGTGTATATGTGAGAATTGTGAATTCATGGGAATATACCAATACATATATATTATATATGAATAAATTTTTTTGCAAAGCTACCATGTCGAAGGTCATTTCCATAATAGTTACAGTGAGGCCATATTGAGCAAGATAGAGATTTTTGATAGACATGAGTCTTCTAATAGCGAGGTTCCAATCTATAACACCACCGGAAGCCTAGAACAAGGTTTCTTATCCACTAACAATATGAGATAAATAGACTGTGAGAGTATGAGTTGAATAAGACACAAAGAGGTATATTTTATAGGAATTTAGATGGGTGCAAGGGTGTCTCTATTATAGAAGCTGAGCTAATCTTATGCCTCCTTTATATTTTACTTTATGGAAGTCCAAATTGAATTCTTATGAGGGAAACCTTTTGAACTCAAAAATATACTTTATCACAAAAATGGGATTGCTTTCTCAAACAAATAATTTATCTTTTCAATTTTTAGGGTAAGATGGCCTTAAATTAAGGTGGAGGGGAAATGTTTCCCTAGATGAACAAAATTCAACACTGCCTCTCAGCTAGGGAGGAATTTCCATCTGTATAAATAGTCTCATATGTGATGAATCATCTTAGATGCATCGTGATGTTCCTTGAGTAAGAACATCTGAATGATAAGGAGGACAAACATCTATATAATCAAAAAAGCCCATATCAAATCGTCTCATAAGAGAAGAGGCATCCATAACTCGTGGTAGGGGAGATTAGTTCTCCAAACCCTACTACTCTAAGAGAGATATCAATAAAATATCATCTTATCATATCTCATCCCATTTTCCTTTGATCATTAGATGAACAATATTGATCTAATAGAAGAAGAAGAAGAAGAATTATCATTGGGGAGCTTCAGCTACCACCTTATATCCAATAATCAATATACTAATTTAAGGTAGACTCATCTTTGGCATTAATTCAACTAAACCCAAAACAATATCAAAGAGTTTAGCTCAATCTAGAAGAACATTAGGGAGCCCTGGTCAACTTGGAACCACATCCAGTTGCATATGAATAATAACTTCTAGTTATGATACCTAATAACTTCTAGTTGAATATTTGCATGTACATAATATCAAAAATATTCATAAGCTGAAAATGATAATGACGAGCATGAAGATGATGAAGATAACCTTGATATTGTGAAAAAGAATGAAGCCATGATAGGTTCTTCGATGTTGATCTCATCAAGTTAAGAGGAAGCATGCTGAATAGAAAAGTGGACATCTCCCCAATTAAGAAGTAGGGAATATTATGATATTCATGATGGCGTGAATAATAAATTGGGGAATGAATTAAAGTACTACAATATATTAAGGAATCCTTGATGATATAAAATAAATAAAAGAAGAAAATATTTTGACTAGTTGGATATGAATAATTTGATATAAGTGGAATCTAAATGATTGACGAACCCAAAGGTTTTTGCTTACCTATATATGTATATTTGAACGTTTACTTCTAATTCAAGTTTGTGTTTGAACAGGTAAATATCTCCATAAAGAAGGATAAAAACTTAGGAAGCATGTTTGGACAAATGGATATCTCTATTTTATTTGGGAGAGATGAAGCATCTAAAGGCAGATCCTTAGGAGGACATCAAGCTTCTTTATTTGTTGATGTCTGGATCTCAAAGAGGGTGGGTGGAATTGGTCTTGGCACTCTAACATTGGATACACACTTAGATCCTTGGGTGGATGGCTAGTTAGTAAGCCTAATGGTACCTAGACTCGCTGAAAGATTTAGTCCATCTTAGTTCCACATGTTGGGTGTGGAGCATGATTATTTAGAGGTCATTGTTTCAACGAGATGTATACCCGAGGAAGATTGTACACCCCTCCATGTGGGAGGGTGCAGGGGGACTTGTCCCCTCAACGAGGGTCTAGGGGCTAGCCATCCCTCGGCTGGGACTTCGGCGGAAATGCCCCCGAAGCTAAAAATAGACGTAAAATTGCCTTGTAAAAGTATAGTAATTTCTAGTCAATTTGGGCTGTTCATTAGGTGGATGATCTGATGGTAGAATTTATGTTTAGTTTAGAATTTTTGGCCCTAGAAGGAAACCCCTCCCTTTGTATGAGGGTGTTGTATTGAGGTTGTGGAATGTGTGTATTCTCAGAGCGAGAAACAGAGAGGTGAGACTATGAGAAAAAACAGAGGATATTACAGACGATTTGTTATAGGTTGTGTCTCTTCATTTTGGTAGATAATAGAAAGGAAGGACTGGTTGTTCGGGGTGGATGTAGCCCAAACTGGGTGAACCACGTATATCTGTGTCTCTTTTGTTTTATGTGTTTGTGTTTTTCCGCATATTATATGTCTTGAATTTCTCTGTCATACATAATTTTTCTAACACCACATAGATAGATTACCCTCATCAGGAATCTAGTCTCCAACACTGAGTGTGCTAGAACTATTCATAATTGAGTTTGGAGAACTTCCACATACCTCTAAAGATATAGGTAACTATGAATACCTCCATAGTTAAGAGGGACCGTTGAAGAATTTAACTCATGTTGGTCATCATAATTGTACATGAGTCATAATGAAATGTATGTATCAAAAGAAAGAAAAATATATTTTATTATTAAATAAATTTACTTATTAAAGGATGGGTTTCATGCTTGGGTCAATTATTTTTAGGTAAAAAACTACATTTAAGGCAAGTTCTAGGGTTGATATCAAGTTTCCATGTCCAAGTCATATTGTAAAGAACCCCCTTGAGATTTATTTGGAAAGGAAGAATGCATTTTATTATAAGATAGGTCAATTAGGCCTCCTCAACCAAGTCAGCATCAAGAAAGGACAAGTCGGCCTCGTCAAGGGAATTCAACCTCAAAAACTCACTATATATTGGAGCAACTCAAATAATTTGGTAATACATCTCACACAAGCTCGAATTGCAATGGATGGCAGTAGAAAAGGTAAGAAGTTCAAGAAGGAAGCTGGAATTGATTTTTTTGGGTCTCTCTATCTCTCTCATGTGCAATGAAATTCTAATGTTGCATTGAAGCTGGGAAACTCCAACAAAGCTATGAATTTACATCAAATTTTTGATGTTGAATCAAGGTCGAAGCTGTGAAGATGCATCGAAGCTGTGAATTTTGCATCAAGGTTGAAGGTGTAAAGCTGCTAGGTTGGAGCTACTAAAGTTGATAGATTAAAATTATGGTCCTAAAGCTAGGTCGAAGCTCTGATGCTCGTGGTCAAAGTTCTAGGTTGAAGCTACATTTGAGAAGATGGAACTTGGTAACCTTGGAAGAAACTATATGTCAAAAGGAAGAACTGAGTTGGTGGAGGAGGTAGGTAATTTGGTCTAGAATATTGGTCTATCTCATTTGAATTGTTCAAGGAAGTCTTCTTTATTATATTTTCTCTTATATAGAGGTTTTCCCCTCATTGTGTGCCTACATATACTGTCCTTGATATTCATGTTTTGGTTTTGGTAATTGCTTGCTGAACTAAGATAAAATAAGAACATAGGAAAGATAATAATAACTAAAATAAATCACAAGTAATTATGAACAAGAGAAAATACTTCTAGTTATGGTAACATAAGATCTAGAGCAATGAAATTTTAAGTCTTTTTCTAATTCTTTTGTGTTTTTAGTAGCTATAATAGGATGGAGTCAACCTCAAACTAAAAAATGACAACCTAATGCTCAAAATGGATATTGCCTCATAAAATACTTGTAATGGGAAAAATAAGCAAGGAGGTGAATAAAGAAGGAAAATCCTACATCTCAATGTCTATAACAAGGAAGGAACACTACTCCTTTCCATATGAGACCTATTAAGGATACCATATATCCTCCTGTTTCTTAAACAATTAGCTTGTATTTGTTGCCTTGAATACCATTTCACTTTTATTCACACATTGTTCAATATTACAACCAATATCAAATCTTGAACCAATAAACTTCATCTTAACCCAAATATGGCACAGTTCCACCTATGTCAGAATATTTTATAAACTCAAAAATATAATCAAATCATTGGATTACCATCCAATTATGAAAGTTATTAACCAATGAGATATAATGTACCTTTGATGTTAACTAGTGTCAAGGTTCCCTAATAAATTTTACTAGAGATGAATAGATGAGTTTTCATCGAATATCTTCCAAGATCTTATAAACATGGAACATTGAGGAATCCCCACTATTATCAATGAGAGAATATTCCAATGAAGTATTCAAACCAAAAAGTACCATGAAATATCTTTGTCTCTGTACTGCGATATTGTATTGAAGGATTTGATGAATCCTTCATGATATACTGTAAAAACAACAACAATGATTTGAATATGATGAAAAAGAACGTTAACAGAAATTTGCAAAATTTAAGAAGCCCTAGCTTGCCAACAAGTTGGTTTTCAAGCAATCTCATATATAACTACATTAACAAGATGATTTTTAAAAGTAGAGAAGTTATTTATGTTTACTTGTTTTCATATTTCAACACATACATACATACATACATACATACATACATACATACATACATACATACATATATATATATATATATATACATATATATATGTTTGTGTGTGTGTGTGTGTATATTCATACAAATATATTTACATGCATATATGAAGAAATGGGATGAAAATGAAAGTGGAGGTGAAACGGGGAGCCGAAGGCTTCCCCACTTACTACCTCAATCTTTGACTATTAAATGACATCTTGAACATATATCTCTCTGGATATGGGCTTATTATACGACCTAAATCAATGATCATTAAAGACAAAGGAAGCCTTCTCATTATCAATAATCCTTATTCTCACCGAGTCATTGTAAAAAATAATCTCAAACTTATAAGGTCCCATCTTTCATGTAATGAAACTCTCTATGAAAATGTCCCCCATGTGCATGTAAACTTGGTCTTCTCTTGGTCTTTCAATGTAAACCAAATATAATTTTACTTTCTAAAGAAATATATAAAAGAAAAGTATTTTTTTTCTAACAAAGTATCTAATAGTTTATCCAAAAATTGTAATGGAAAATAGTCTTTTAGAGTGTCTTTGTTTAATCCTTGATAATTGTCACAAATTATCCATTTACTCTTTTTCTTAGGTACCACTACAATAGGAGAAACCTAACTCCTACCAAATGTAGGATATATGAAATTAGTGTTTAGCAATTTTTGAAATTCTTCTTTACAATATTTTCTAAATCGGAATGCATGTGGCATTGGGGCTTCCTAATACGTCTAGTAGTTCCTTGATAATTATGGTGTAAGAAGGTACTATAATCAATGCCATTCATTTCTTGGTAGGACCATGCAAATGCAACAATATTTTCTTACAGAACAATTATTTTCTCTTGTTGTTCTTGACTAGTATTAGGATTAATGTGTAGGAACTTTCTTTAACCAATATTAATAGGAACACTATTGAAATCAGAGATTTCCCTAATGATTGATACAAGAAGAGGTAATGAGTTTGAAAAATCATAATATTCCTGAAAATAGATAATAATATGACTATATATATGATAGAGTTATCGATATTGGACACAATGTGTGGTTGAAAGGAATTTGTTTCTGAGAGGAGTTCGGATTTTCCACAGTGCTCATCTTTTGTATGGTCGACGTTTCGAGTCTAAAACCAGACTCATCATCAGGACAAATGTGTGGAGAAAAGAAGGAAATGATAGGTATAAATATGAAAACAGCTAGATGTAAAACAAATAGGCCGACTCAATGATTGTTTAATTTAATTATTTATATTAATATTTAAGTCACTAGTTTTCATTGTTTATATTATTAATAATTAATTTGTTCTAATCTTTATTAATAATAATAATTAATATTTTGTTTGATAATATTATAATGAATCATTATTAAATTATTGTTATTAATTAATGTTTATGTTCTTCATCCC
>APFE031496039.1:24814-133210 GCA_000404065.3 Pinus taeda
CAATTAGAATGATTATTAATAATAATAATTAAATAAAAATAATAATTAATAAGAATATATAATAATAAATTAACATATATAATATTACAAATAAAGATTAAATAGCAGTTATAGATAACAATATATACAAATAACAATAAAACTAATTGTGAATAATTTAAGAGCAACATGTAAAATAAAATAATAGGGATGAAGAACATGAACATCAATTAATATCAATAATTCAATAATGATTCATTATAATAATATAAAGCAAAATATTAAATATTAGTATTAATGAAGATTAAAATAACAAATTAATTATAATATAAACAATGAAAACTAGTGACTTAAATATTAATATAAATAATTAAATTAAAAAATTAGTGAGTCGGCCTATTTGTTTTACATCTAGCCGTTTTCATATTTATACCTATCATTTCCTTCTTTTCTCCACACATGTGTCCTGATGATGAGTCTGGTTTTAGACTCGAAACGTCGACCATACAAAAGATGAGCACTGTGGGAAATCCGAACTCCTCTCAGAAACCACACCACAGTAACCTGCAATCCAAAAAAGGAATTTGTTTAATAAGTTATCTTTTGTTGGTTCTTTTAACTCAATTATTAAATGGTGACAAGTGGTCATACATTTCTCCATTCTCATCAATATATTCTATCCACAAAGAATATTCTATTATGGTTTTTCTTTCAGTGGATATAAAATAAGTTTATTCGTGAAAGATCAAGTATAAATGTTCATTTTTCTAGATCTAAAGATAATGAAAGCATCGGTCATAGCTAGCCAAGGCCTTTGAAGAATTAAGCAGTGGCCATTCATAAAGGTTTTTTATTGAATTTACAGGGAATCCAAAGGATACTCCCATGAATCCAAAGTAATGATAAAATTATCGAAGACACGAGTGGGTGTGTTTCATCATGTATTAGTGACTTCAAGAATCATAGTTGTAGGCAAAATATTTTCTAATTGTAGAATTTCCATTGTGGTTGCAATCGTGATATTTATTGTAGCCTCTATGTCAATTAGGCTGCTTTCTATAAGAATATATTTAATGAAAATGATAAATATGTGGTTTCCAAGATTAAAAATAAAAATTCATTAAATTTGTTCTTTTTATTAATTCAGTTACTTGACCTACTACTTGAATCTAGGGGGCTCTTTTTGTTTCCCTATAGGACTTTTATGCGTAATTCCCTTATGGTTTTTGCGTAGATTGGCATGAGCTTTGTAACTTGAAAGAAGGAAATTTTCACACAAATGTTTTTAAATTATGTTTCTAAGTCAAATTCACACCAAAAAATAGGTTTTTCTATCGCCATCCTTTTTGGAAAAGGTGGGGTTCTGGATGCTAAGAATTTTCTAATTATGAGGCAAAATTTTTTTAAGTAATGATAACACTAATAATATCAGTTTTGTCTTCATGAGTCTTTTGATTGGAATTTTCCTCCCCTTATGATTCATGTTCAAATACAATAGAAGAATATTTCAGTTAATAAACTTCCATGATCTTAATTGTACTCTTTGTAATGGTACATGAGTGACTAGATATGTGGGGAAGGATTGAAACTCAATGTTTAAAGAGCATGACCTAGTTTATTATTTGGATCAAGGATCATTTGTAAAGGAAATTATTGTCTAGAGTGATATTATGGATTTTGAGGATATGACATAGGAACCAATTGTGAGCTTGGGTTCCCATAAATATTTCCCAACTAGTTTTGTTGTTTCTAGGGTTACTTTTATTGTTCAAACCATGTGATCCAGGTGGATATTGGTGGCCACCTGCCAAGTCCATCTGGACCCCCATCATTGTCTCTTTCAGCATTTTCAGTTTCCTTAATTGTAGCACAACTTACTATTTTTAGCAGTTTTTCGGGTCCTGAACTTCCGGAGCCGTTTTGAGGCCCTAAACGACGTTTTTTGGGAAATCCAGGGCAACACAGGTCCGTGGAACATGGACGCGGGTTGCCCGTTCCAACAATGGTATTTCTCGGATAGATCTTTCTAACGAGCTATCATACGGGTCAAACGGAGATCGTATGCCAAAGTTACGACCCCGGGAAATTGATGTACCAATTTACCCAAAACGGGGCCCACAATTTGGCGTTTCATCTTCTAAGGGTCGGTTTTGGAATGTGAAGGGTTTTTCCATTGTTTCTCAATAATAAATAGGCCTTCGAGCCGCATTGTAACACAAGTTCGGAACAGTTCAGAGACATGTAGCCGCACATCTCTTCTCAGAGATAAGCTACCATCGTCCTAGCTGGTTGATTCCAATTCTGGTTGTAAACATATTTCGGTATTTTCCATTAATGAAATGAAGTGTTATTTCCGCTGCATCTCTTTATTTATGGTTATCGCATCTCTGTATTTATGGTTATCTCTGTAATCTCTTTCGTTCCTGTTTAAATCCGGATCAGTGGTATCAGAGCTGTCTGCTTTTTCTCGGTTTTTCTTTGCATGTCCCCGACGAGGTCAGGATATAAGGAGTTAGGGCTTGAACTGGTCGAACCTTTGCAAGACCAGCCTCGCAAATCCCGACGGCCTCCCATGGCGGATGAGGAGAAAGACGAGGGGGCAGGAGATCCTATCAAAATCTTGCTCGAAGAAGCACTCGAGCGGCAAAGGAACGCGATGATGGATAGCTTTGCGCAGATCCTTCAGCGACTACCTAGAGGTGACGCATCGGCTTCCAGTAGCGACTCTGGAAACGCCACGCCCTTTAAGGTACAAGTTAATTTTGAAATCCCCATCTTCGAGGGTAAAATAGACGCAGATGCCGTAGATAAATGGTTAAATCTGCTAGATGGGTATTTCTCTGTTCATGAATTTTCAAGTCGGGAAAAGATTGTTTTCGCGCTTCTCAAAGCAGCCCCCCACGTCAAGGACTGGTGGGAAACATACTGTGAGCAGAAGGATGAAAGCACAGGCTCGTTATTTTCAGCCGCACCCACTTGGAATGACTTCCGAGATGCCATCAAGGAGCAGTACTACCCTGTCAAAAGCTATGAGGACAAATACATCAGATGGACCACACTGCGACAAGGACGGGACCAAGATGTGCCTGAGTTCACAAACATCTTTCACACCCTTCGCACACAGTGGGGTATCAAAGATTCCTGAGCGGCATCTGGTTCTCAAATACCGCGGCTGCCTACACAGATACATCCAGGAAGAGATGGAGTTCTTGGACATCTCCTCACTCGGCACAACATACCGATACGATGTCAAAATCGAGCAAAAGTTCAAACAGAAGAAGAGAGACTTTGGATCTGCAACTCCGAAGCCCAAAGGACAAAGCCAAGGCAGGGTGACCCAAGACAACCCGTCGAAGCCACAAGCAAAGAACAGCGCCGCGAAGCCGAGAAAGGACACTAGAAAGTGGTGTGAGTTCCACAAGAGTCCCACTCATAACACAAGTGAGTGTCGGACCAAGCAGTCATTGGTGGCTGAGTTGAAGGCTTCCGAATCAGATACATGTTCCGACCCTGAGCCAGAACCCGACAAGGGGAATGGCAAAGGGAAGCAGATCATTGATGCGGATCCCAGCGCCACTGTTGCCACTGCCAAGATCCAGAAGAATGAGCCCGAAGAGCCAGAGGAGGGGGAACGTCTTTTCCACTCACAGATGTGGGTGAAGGGTTCGCCGCTACAATTCATTGTCGACAGTGGCAGCCAAAAGAACCTGATTTCAGCAGAGGTCGTGAAGTGGGTGGGCCTACCGACTACACCACACCCACAACCATACAGTATCAGGTGGCTTCATGAAGGACGAGATCTCAAAGTTCGCAAGCAGTGCCGCCTTCCCTACAGCATCAAGCCATTCACAGACGAGGTATTGTGTGATGTTACACCTCTGGATGTTTGTGATGTATTATTAGGCCAACCATACTTGTGGAGTCGACATGCTGTGTATGAGTCAAGGCCTCGTGCTGTCATTATTTCTTTGAGTAATTCATTATACAGGATACCAAAGGTAGCCCCACCTACCGCCAAATCTTTGATCACTGCTAAGAAAGGCAGCAAGCTCATATCACAGACCAGGAAATTCATCTGTATGGTTCACTCCCAAAGTAAGGGGAAGATCGTTGCTACATCCATGACCCCCGCAAAGGATTCCTCCACGCAGCAGCAGCAGAAGAGGGATACAGTCATGACAGAACACAGAAACAACTTCTCCTCACCCACAGGGGTACCACATAAGTTTCAGGTGGGCGACAAAGTTTGGTTACATCTGCAGAAGGAACGCCTTACAAGAGCCCATCAGAAGCTCAGACGACTCCGACGTGGTCCTTACACCAGTACCAAGGCTACAAAGCACATCACTCCTCCATTCCTTCGCCTACACCAAGTGTTCAATGTGGACCGTCGTCGACCATGCTTCCCACCATTACTGGACACATCAGAGATTGCAGGACAAGTTCAGCAGATGGAGGAACTCAATGCAATGGGGACCATTGCTTCCTAAGGGGGGAGGAATAATCCAGGTGGATATTGGTGGCCACCTGCCAAGTCCATCTGGACCCCATCATTGTTTCTCTCAGCATTTTCAGTTTCCTTAATTGTAGCACAACTTACTATTTTTAGCAGTTTTTCGGGTCCTGAACTTCCGGAGCCGTTTTGAGGCCCTAAACGACGTTTTTTGGGGAATCCGGGGGCAACACGGGTCCATGGAACATGGACCGGTGTTGCCCATTCCAACAATGATAGTGCTCGAATAGATCTTTCTAATGAGCTATTGTACGCGTCAAACGGAGATCGTATGCCAAAGTTACGACCCCGGGAAATTGATGTACCAATTTACCCAAAACGGGGCCCACAATTTGGCGTTTCATCTTCTAAGGGTCGGTTTTGGAATGTGAAGGGTTTTCCTTTGTTTCTCAATAATAAATAGGCCTTCGAGCCTCATTGTAACACAAGTTCGGAACAGTTCAGAGACATGTAGCCGCACATCTCTTCTCAGAGATAAGCTACCATCGTCCTAGCTGGTTTATTTCCAATTCTGGTTGTAAGCATATTTCGGTATTTTATTTTCCATTAATGAAATGAAGTGTTATTTCCACTGCATCTCTTTATTTATGGTTATCGCATCTCTGTATTTATGGTTATCTCTGTAATCTATTGCGTTCCTGTTTAAATCCGGATTACCATGTTTGTTTCTATGAAATTTGAGTGTTCCATTTTGATTTATAATATGTAAATAATTATGAGGAAGGATCATATGGCATGCCTTTCATACACAACTTTGACTACCTCTTTGGTTCATCTATAAGGGATGGCTTAATTGCCTCATTTCTTCCTTTGTAAATAATTTTAAGTCCGAGAAATGAGGAACAGTTCTCCATACTATGGCCCTCTACAAAGGTAGCACAAATTTGTATGATATTAACTTGGCATTCTCTTAAATGATGTTTTTGCTACATTGAGAATAAAAAATACCAAAATGTGTATCCTCGTCTTCTTGCTTCCTTTCAAGTTACAATGTCTCAAACTATGAGAAAATATTACCAAGGATTTCAGTCTTAAAAATATCCAATAAATTTGTAAATTCAACCCTTGTTACTCCTGCCACAGCAAATTTAGTTATTCTAGACAAGGGGCCCCTTATTAATTTACTATTCTTGGTTTTACTTATTGAATATCTCTTGATCAAAGCACATATATTGTGAAGTGATAAATGAGAAAATCATTTGGAAGCCATCAAATTTAACATATCGATATATTCATATTGTATCCCTATCAGAAAAATACTCCTAATGATGTCCTCACTAATAGAACCGTATTTCGTTTTATGGAGGTTATACAAGAACCTTCGAAGATAATCCTCAATTTTTTTCTCTTCTTTCTTCTAGATCTTAAATATATCATTATGTGAGCACTTTTTTCTGTAGTAATCTTTGTACCTTTTAAGAAAAATAGCTTTGATATCATCCTAAGACATAATACAGTGTTCCTCAAGTCCCATGAAACAACTTAAGCCATAGTCTTTAAATGTTGCAAGAAGATATGTGATAGTGATTAAACTCTATCTATCACTACAAAATTATGTCCCTATCCAAAAACAAATCAGTGCTAAGCATATTTATAAACATAAATTATGAATAAGATATTAAACTCAAACGAACATATAAACACAAATTTTACTCTTATTCAAATAAAAATTAGACTTGGACTTCTGTGTAAACATATCAATGTTAATTATTCATTCTAGAGATCATAGACTAAGGGATATGAGTTGAGTTTATAGACTACATATATGAATCAATATCATTTAATCAAACTCAAAGAAATCTTGGTAAGCAAAGGTTGATTTCACACTTGGTGATAGAACACAAGGAAAGAAGTCAGATCAATATGAGAAATGATATCACTTGAATCCAATACTTCGATATAATATTGAAATGATTTCCAAAGGACAAGTGCCTTATTGAGATCTTAGAATAGGAATATAATTTTAGATCAAACATAGAGATACACAACATTATATATCATAAGATTTAACAAAGAAGTAGAATTATTGTTATAACTAAGTTAGTATGTCGTCACACCTCTGACATTGTTACCCTATACACATCCAAAAAAAATACTAACAATGATTTTTAGAACAACTGTAAATGAAATGTTTATGGAGGAAAAATATGCACATAAGTAAACCTTCAAATTATATATCCATAAATAACAGTAACATAATAAAAAATAGGTATGCAACCTTTTGAGGGTCCCTTCCCACACATGGAATTTGGTTAAGTTGATATCACAAAGGATGGGAGATCAGGAAAGAACAATCAATTGAACCAAACTGAAATTAACCAAAACTAAATTACAAGAACTTTTCTCGCACATGGTGCATACACATAATCTCACAACATTTGAAACAAGAGTATGATCATATTTATATTATCAAATTGCTAATTAGACTATCAAAGTACTATATATTTCTATATGTAGGAGTATTTCTAGATTTTCTTACGAAACACCAATTCCCAATGATAAGTTGTGCTCCTTTGTTCTAGAAGAAAGGCTTCTTGAAGTGACTAAAACACTCAATATTAGATATTCTCCACCCCTATAACCTTTTCCGTGTTGATCATAGGTTTAGTGAGGTTGAAAAAATATTGAGTATATGTTTGTCCACAACCATAATAGGGTTTAGTTATAGATGCACCACTAGTCTGCACACAATGGAACCATCGATGCTTTGACTCCACCACAGGGTTCCTTAAAGGAGTTTGTTGTTTCTTTTTCTACAATAAACACATTAGAAGAGAAGTTTTTATCACGTAATTATGCCTAATTATATTTAATTTATCTTCTTATGTTACTAATATCATTAAGCAATTATACATAGAAAATCTCAATAATAATGCAACTAAAAGAAGTAGAAACAAAAAATATCATAAAGGGACAACCACGCAAAATAAAGAGAAAATGAAAAAACTCTTCTTCTTGTAGAAATTCTTCCTAAGAAAGGTTTACAAAAAATGTCTAGAAATTTGTGCCAAAAACCAATTCCAATCTTTAACCATTTTATCCCTTTTCCCCTCCCAAGAGTGCCTTCTATGGAAGAGAGATGATTATGAGCAAGTGATGAGAATGAAGTGTCACATTAAATATGTCTATATATTATATATATATATATATATATATATATTATATATATATATATGTTGAATTGATGCATTTATCCCAAGGGACACACCCTTTCATGGTGGGGTCAACTTATATGTTTTAACACTATATGAAACCAAAAAAAAAGCTAATTATTTTAATTTCCGCAATGTTTCTAGGTTGACATAGGAGGAATATTTGAATGCTACACAAAAAATCAACACTCCTTCTTAGTGACGGGGTTATTCTCATTGGATATAACATATTCTCCTTTAGATGAAATTTCTCCTTCCTTAAGAATATTTAATAATATTTTATGAGATTACCATGTTGATGCATGTTTATAGAAAAATACTTCTTGGAGTCGGTGGAGTGGGAAATGTAACTTCCCATATGTATGTGAGTACCTAATGCTTACGGCCAAATTACTTTATGGCTCCTTCAAAAAATTACCAATCTTCTATGGTCATGACCTAGCCAAGACCTTCTAGAATCCAATTTATTGTATCTTTTTAGGAGAGAACTTTCCTTTTGATGCTTTAGATTTTTGGTCTAAGTCCTTTATGACCTAGCCAAGTTATCTTGGTAGGAAACTCTTTCTAGATTCAAAGGTAAAGTACATCTATCTCCTTTGGTAGACATAGCCAATTCCTTCTCGCTTCAAGGAAGAAAATATTTCCAATCCTATAATTTCCCTAGGACATTTACCTCCCATGGAACTTGCCATGTCCTTCTAGTATCCAACTCCTTATAGCTTTAGAGATGATTATAATATCCATTGTAATTTCATTGGGCCATTCACCTTTCTCTTCAAAGTCATGTATAACCTCTAAATGCCCTTCTGGATTTTAAAAGTGAATATCTTCATCTCCCATTAGTCCAATTCCTTCATGACATAGCCAAAGTCATTTATGGCTTCAATAAATGGTCAACCAAATCATGCAAAGGCCTCGTCATTCCCTCCAAATATGAAGACATTCAACACCATATTAAGCTCATTTTTTAAATTCATCTATGAAGATGTACCATCTATGTCGTTCTCAATTCTAAAGCAGGTCTTCCTATGGTAGTGCTACTCACTCCCTTTGTCATAGAATAAAATCCTCCTTTGATTTCATCCACCTCTATCAATTGAGAAAGTCCTTCTACTATTTATACTCCCTCAAGACTTAAAGTTCTTATCATGAGGCATGAACCTGGATGTCTTCCCTTGTGAACATTACTTCTTACTCGAGAGAACCCTCTTGTCACAAACTTGTTGATGGTCACCACAATGTACCCATTTTTTCTTCCATTAAGGAGGTCAAGAAAAAAAAATCACAACCAAGAAAAATACGAAGGAAAAAAGGCTAAGCAAAAAGTACAAATAACAAGATTGACCAAGGGTGAAAAAAATTAGGTATTTATCTCATGATTAGGAAGATAATTTCTAAGGGTTGTATGGAATTCTCAACTAGCTCTTGATCATTTTCTCCTTGAAAAAATCAATGAATTCCTTCTGCAACCTCATCAAGCTTAGATTCCCTGTATTAGGATTCTAAGGTGAATGATCATTATCATGTTCAACATCAACTACTGATGCATTTTTATTTTGTTTTTCTTGTATAAGAGATAGGGTTCTCTTCATCCTATGGACTCATTGAGTTATTTCAGTAAAGACTCCTCAACTACGTTTGTTTCCATAATTTATTCCTTCTTAAACTTGTATTTTAAAGGGTGAGTCTATGGACACTCCCTACCATTTTTATTTTCATAAGTAAATATTACCAGCAGGAACCCCCCAAGTAAATGTACAAACTTTAGGCAACTTAAGAACACCCATATCAGGTAAGGTAGAAATATGTTTAACATATATTGGCAACTAATACACTAGTTTCACTATTGAGACATCCTCTCCAATTTGGGACTAGGTAATTGATAATTTGTTAGAATACATAGTTTCATGTCCCAATGCAAGCAATATAGTTAGTTATGCTAATCCTATATGCATTTTTTCCTCAAGAAACATACCAATAACGTTCCTATCAAACAAATTTATGCCAAGGAAATGATGAAAGTGGGCTATAAAGGCACAAATATGTTGTTGAATAAGACATGATTATTCAAAATGAGATATGCATAGTGTGCATGAGAGCTAAGAAAGCCATTTTATGTTGTGTTAGAGCCTAGATTGACCTCAGGCTAAAGGGAGGAAATCCTAGGATAACCACAAACCATGCTTAACCTGGTAGCTAGCCCTACAAGGTCAGGAGAGGGCTCTCTCCTTGTCAATCTCAGTTGAGATGACTAAATTAAATATGAATTTTAGGCTAGGTATAGTAGCTTGGAGGATTTGATTGGATTTTCCTTAGGTCAAAACAATAAGAGAAAGGATGATTTGGATTATGAAATTGACGTCAGTTTCTGCGAGCAAACGTGGGGCAAATTAAGTGCCATGTTCAGCTAAGTGAAGATTATAAATGTGAGAAGTATAAGGGAGAAAGCCCACTACATTGCAGGCATCGAACAAATGACGGATTTGAAGCAGCAACTTTAGATGAAAGAGAATAATGAGGTTTCTCAATAGAGCATTTTGCAACGGATGATTTCTGCTAAGACTACCATTACAACTAACAACAAAATCATCATGAAAGGAGCATCATTATGGATGAATTCCTAACATATCACTTGGATAATGATAAAATGAAGGAGAAAAACATAATGTGTAAATGAATTACAGGAGAAAAAACATGCTGAACATTTAAGCACCGTGATGAGTCCCGCGCATAAAGGGCAAAAACTGCTTTATTATGATATTCAGTAAAACTTTACACGGTCCAAATGCTTCTTCCTGTTGCAAAAATCAAACCCTTATACTATGAAATTTATAAAATATATACAATTTACTCATCCCTGTACTAAGGGAATTGGGCTCAACCATCTTCTTTAAAATAGAATTAGTTACATTAAATTTGGACCGAATTTCAGAAATTAGGTGTCAAAGATGAACTCGTATCTCCTAAACCATAGCACTTGTTACAAAATTGAAATAGTTTTTGGATATAAGGTCATGCTGGAGAAAACCCCCTCTCAAATTTTTGAAATTCATTTCCAGTTCCTCGGAATATGTGCCACAAAATCATCTCTAAAACAGAAAATCATTAAAATTTTAAATCTGTAAAAATGAGTTGTAAAGATCTAGTCAAATATTCAAATTCATGACACTTGTGAATAAACTAAATGAGGTTTTTGTTATATAGCTTCTGTTTAGAAGAAACCTCTTTGGGTTTGTCAAAATTACTTTCCATCTACTATAAAATAGCACCATACTAAAATGACTAAAACAATAAAATAATTGCAAAATTTGTTTTGTTTTAGTGTAGGCTTCAAATATCACTGTATATCTCCGACATATTAACACTTGTGCATAAACTAAAGGAGCTTTTTGTTAATTGGTATGTGATGGAAAAAAGCCTCTTTCACTTTTGTAAAATTCCTGTCCAAGCTGATTTTGTAGTAAACTTATCCCTGTGTGCAGCAACTGACCTCAAAACATGCATAACCAAGAATCAATCATTCATTTTGATCATATCTTCTAATCTAGGACCCTGTTATGGGAGTGCGATATACCGTTGGAAATATTTTTCGGAGCTCCTTTTGATGAACATACTCAGGATATGATTTGCACTAAAACTCATGTGCAAAACATCTATGAAAACCAGACATAGTAAGAGCCCATTTTGATCCCTAATGACAGGCTGCGAAGACTGGAACTAACATGTTGCAACTGTTATGGAATTTTTTTCACATGTTGTAACACAAATATTATTCATAAAAAATTTCACATGACAATTAATCATGATCACCACCTCTGGTAGCTTTGAGCTCATAAGAAATAATAACAGCTACATAAGAATCAGTGGTGGAATAGGAAGCAACTACTCAATTACTCTCACATTGAGTGATATACCATTCTATAAGGTGAGGATGGAGGTAAATGTTGACATAAAATTTATATCAAATTTGTGTTATTCATGTCATCCAAGAGTTACAGCACCGTATCAAAATCTTCCACTCCAAAGAAATTGGATGCTCAAAACATTTATGTCAGGGCAGCTCCAATCGTTTACCAATCACAACAAAACCCTAGTGTTTTACTCCATTGAAATCCTAACTTCCCTTTGAAAATTACAACTTATTTGGCGCCATTATGATTAAATAATCACCCCACCTCCACTAGGGATCGGTCCATTGTTTGCAACACACATTCACTTTGGTATAGGTTCAATTCCCTTTCCTTTTCATTTATCTTGTAGCGGTGTTTTTGTTGGAGCGTCATGCCAAGTTATTTCCCTAATTCATCAACATATAGTGGGTATTTCATATTGAGATTGTTTCCTTCCTAGTCATCACCTAATGATACTCTCATTTGAATACTAGGAAACATATTTGCACAAATTTATACCCCTTGCTTTGGTTGTTTCTATAGAGTAGGAATTACAGACACTACAATATTTCATGTAATTCCAGTCGCTAGATCTTATTTTGTATGTTTATTTCATTACAGAACACAATATTCAAAAGTTATGCAACAAAAGGAAAATATTTCATTCACATTCTAACCTTCTATCCCAAACATACATAGTTCTCAGCAAAAGGAACTTCACCACGTCTCTACCAAAATTGTTTTCATCCACTAAGCCTATTCAAGAATGTGAAATCTAGGAATTTGTCATTAGTCTATTAATTATTTTGATTTCAAACACAAAGGAAATGTAGTAGAATGTTGAGAACAAAATTAGGTCAATACATGTGTCATGGATAAGATTGAAAAGTAATCACAACTATTGGTTCTAGGATTCAGTAGTTTAAAATCCCCATCACGCCTGGTGCATGATTTTGTCATGGCCCCTCTCTGACCAACTATATCCGTTGTCATCCTTTAATAGAGACTTGGATTCCACAAATACTCTAGCCACTCCTAGCTTACTTTAGCTAGTTGAAACTCTTCTTCCTAGTTTGGGCCTTAATATGTGTTTCTTTTAAATTTCAATATCAAACCATTCAAATTGTTGCACCATTTCTTTATCCATGCATGATAGCGTGATGAATATAGGTCATGGAGAATTTGGATGTTAATGTTATTGGCAAGACATGTATAGTTGGTGACTCTGTAGGTTGGCCTGGTATCAAATACCTCACTCTTGCCTTCAGGTTGACAACAAGGTCGATTTCTCTATAAGAAAATAAATAAGTAGCAGAACGAACCTGAACCAGTAATAGGATCAATATACAATTATAGCACTGATTCACAGTCATGACCATTCTTTTCATATTTATAACCATGAATTAGAAACTCATAATGCAACAATTAGTTGTTAATTTTCCATGGATGACAACATGTGTGAGTTGCCTCATTTGGCCAAAATATGCTTACATGACAACCACATTGTCCAAACTGAAGCTGTAAACAAAATAAAAAAGTTGCACACACCTACCATGTGCTCTTTGGACTGTCACATCATACATGCAACCAAAAATAGGCGACCGAGTCCAAGCAGAAAAACATATGTGCTTTTTGTAAACCATTTAAGTGCTCATCCAATTCATGCTAATAATTTTTATGATCGAAAGGTTTCAAATACACATACTTATATCAATATTCTAAGTAATGTAAATATTTTACATTTAAACTTATGCATATTTAATCTCTAATCAATGTTTATCAAAATTATAAACCATGATATCCAGAGCAGTAAAGACCAGTGCATATTTATCAAACCTATATTTTGTTTACTTATTTATGTTAGTCTTTAAGGTGAAAAGAATATCAGATATTTGAACTCACACATTTTTAATCTCTTATAGATTCTCAATAAGCCAACCTTTTTAATCTCTAATAAATACCTATCGACACTATAAACATGATATCCATAGCTTAAATATCAATGCAGATTAATCAAAACTTATATTATCTATGTACTTCTTTGGTGAAAGGCATGAAGCACATAGATTGAATAGATATCCTAAATAACATTGATCGAAACACACAATCATGGACGTTCAGAGCATCAAGTAAAATCCAAGAAGAAATCATCAAGCAAGTATGCTAGTGTTGTTCTAAAATCATTAAATCGATCCAAAAATATGATTATATGTTTGTATGCAGAATATTGTTTCTCAATAGAGAGCCATCAATCCTTCCAAGCCTATTCAAATGTACCAAGTCCAATGTCATATATTCTGGAGATGAATATGAGTTCAAATATCTAAAGGCACATTGTAGCTGTGGTAAGAAAATGATCGATCCATTCAAGTAAACACATGCATAGAAAAGGACTGCTACGCGTAGGAAGTTTAAGACACAAAAAGGAATAGAGTCCAGAAATTTGGATAGATATCTCAAAGAACATTGATGTAAACTCATAATAATAAACATTCAGAATACCCACGTAAAAGTCCAGCAATTGATTGAGAAAATGTGCTAGTGTAGGCTCTAAAATTATTAAATTGATCTAAAAATCTCAACACTTCCATAGACAGAGTATCATGACTTGTAATCGAGTCATCAATCCTTTATACCCAAATGTACCTAATTCAATGTCATATACACTGGAGATGAATATGAACTTGAATACCCAAAAGGATATAACTATAGGTGTTGTAAGCACATCATTAATGCATTCAAATACACACATGCACAAAAAAAGGGATGCAAAGGATTGTGGGTTTTATGCATTTGACTTGTAATTATGGTCATGGTGAAGAATGATTAGAAATCCATTTATTTATATCAAAATTACTGAGCTAAATTAGGAAATAGAAAATAATAAAATATTATTGATTAAGGCAAAATCTAACCATTGTGAATACCTTATTATATCTTTTGAGAGGAGAAATATATTCAAATTGGTCAAATATCTTTATTTAGAAAGCGATTGAAGTGATTAACAAATAAAACAGATTTATTAATCACTTCGTGAGAATTAAGAAAGAAATAATTATTAAATAATGGTTTAATAATGATCTCATAAGGAAAATAAGGAATAATAAATAAATAATGGTTTATTTAATTATTCCAAGGTGATTAAGTCAAAAAGTGTTAAGAAGTAATTATGAAATAATTATTTAATAATTATTTCTAGACAAAATTAAATAAATATTGATTTGTTCAACTATTATCATGGGGTTTTTTGAATTTTAATGAGAAATAATTTAGAAAAATGGTTTTCTAAATTATTTCCTATGGTGAAAGTGGGTTTTACTATGGTAAAATTAATCTTACATGGTGTATTTTGATCCACCTAGTAAGAAATAGCTATGCAGACATTTTTTGGGGATAATAGATTGCCCCCCAATGTAAGAATGTCAGCAGTAAATCATATGACCGAAACATGTTGTAGGTTGCACTTTCACAAGACATTGAAGGGGAGTCATAAAGAGAGAGAGAGAGAGAGAGAGAGAGAGAGAGAGAGAGAGAGAGAGTTGAATCAAGGAAAGGAAGGACTGAAAATGAAGGAGGAGAGACCTACTTAGTTGATAGAAGTCTCCTTTTATTGGTACATACATAGTTTCAAATGAGGCGGGGGAGGCATATCCATACTCGCTGAGATAAATTAGTACAAATAATATTGATGTGCCCAATAATGTGGGTACGAGAAAAAAAGTACTTGATACATCATATGTTAGCATAAATGGGCTAGAATGTGATACAATGATATGATGAGTCCCATATACATTAGTTCCTTGGAGACAATCCATGACTAAAAAAATGAGATCTATTGGTATGAGTACATGAGACATGTTGTCCCTCAAGCTAAAATGGTTAGGGGAGATAACAACCAAAGAATCCATGTTGAATAGGTTAGGGATTTGAAGATCTAAATGGATCATTTGAAGGAGATGGCCATGTGGTGAACGCTTTGATCCACGGAGACCAAACCAGCCAAATTGACATATTGACATCATAGGTTGTATTGAGAGCTACTAAAATACAGGAATGTTGGGGTTTTCTTGAAGGGACGCCCCCTGATGAGTTTTGTAACATCTCAAACATGCCCAGGAAATGTTGGTACAATACCCTGGATCACTGGACCATCAATTGTATAATTCTAGCTTGTCTAATAACGAGTTGGAGTCAAGGAAACGAGAATCAACCAAGTCAAAGGGCAATGAGGATTCCATTTTCTTGATATGAGGCACCGAGAAATGATGAAGTTTGGAAACAAGGTACACCACCCTCTAGACCTCTCAACTATAATAGATGTTCTATAGTCGACAGAAGAGGATCTTCCAGAGTCAAGGCAATGATGTTTCCTCAACAAAGGAACGAGGGATATAGTAATATGACTGATAAACTGACACCAACAATGATGATGGAGGGAAAATATGAGTGGTTGACTCATGAATTCCCTTATCCGAGAATATTATGCATGGTTGACCTGATAGTAACTAACTCGATTCCAGAGTCGATGGCCAATTACTCAAACTGAGGCTTTTCAAAGATAGTTCAGTATAGCTAGAGGCGAGATATCAGTGAAATATGAATGTAATGAAACAATGGATTATGGAATGTAACAGGACATGATGGGACTTGTAATAGACTCCATGGATGTAAGACTGACTCATCTCTGATGCTCTAAACGAGGGTGACTCGATGATGCTATCACATGGGGGAGGCCCAAAGGGGACCATAAAAACATGAGTAAATAATGGTTACTCATGATGAAACTCGACACAAAGTCAACAAGTGAAGGGAAGAGTGGTACCAGAGTACATGCAACTCATATGAAGAGATTCAGTTCTGAGAGGTGGAAAAGTGAGACCTCATGGAAAAAATGGCTTCCTGGTCAAGTTTCAAATTAACAAAAAGAAAGAAATACCCATTATAGAGCTCGGTGAGATATTTCTAATGGCATTGACAGTTCGTCAAAAAAAGCTATGGTCTTTTTGTATGTTTCAATTCAAAAACTATGGTTTTTCTTATAAAAGAGCTTCGTGCCCCCAAATCTAATTCATTTACATATTGAGTTGCTGGAGAAGTTGGAGAGGAGGAGAAGGCCCTAAATCTTGGAGATCTCATAGCAGACAAACCAACCAATGGATTTCAGATATGTGACTTTTAGGTAGGTGACCTTAGTTATCTAAAAATGGCAATAACGCTTTTTGGAAGGGTGGTTTGTGGTGAAGAATCAGGGTAAGGAAGGAGTATGGGAATGAACTAATAGAGAATATATAGGATCATCGCTGCCCACCAAGTCAAAAATGGGGACTGGGCGGTAAGTCTGGTATCACGTAAACTAGAATATTTGAAAATATGGAATGAAGCATCTAAAATATGCGATGTTTATATCGCTCATCAGAGAGGCCAGTAGGACAAACTATCCAAAGAATGAAATTATAACCAATCATACCTATATCATTGGAATCTAAGCCAAGACTCATGTTAATTAAAAGAAAAGGTGGCTGGGGGTGTCATCATGCCCCTAGGCATGAATTATTTCCCCCCAACATATGATGCGAAAGGGGATTTATCATCTATATAAAGGTGGTAATAATGCCCCTAGCTGGATATTTTGGAGCGCCATTGTGTTCCAAGTGCTCATATAAGAGATTCATGCATTGGACCCTATTGGCATAAGAGTCTCTAGAGGATGATGAGTAGATGTAGGGGCATAGGTGCCCCCTAGTTTTTTATGTATGTTTATGCTATGGACATGCTAGATGTATTTAGAATAGTGGCCCACTCTAAATACTTTATTGGATGTACATAATATGGTTATCCATGTTATTGTGGTGTCGTCATTTATTTTTTATGGTTGTATTCTTATGGGAAGAATGGATAGATGTAGTAGAAGACAGGAAATGGTGGATTACCAATATCACTTAGTACTGCATATATAAGTCAAATGGATTGAATTTCTGGGTCCACATACATGGTGTCACTATACCAAATAGAGGCTTCAGATATAATGGACTGGCGCACACCTAGATCATACAGGGATTGAAAAACAACAATGTTTAAGGGGCTGGGTTGTTGATTGAATATGGAAGAATGATTAAGTTGATCATTCCAAAGGTGATCTGGAGTGATATGGGACTGTAGAGGTTCTTGAAAATGGTGAATAATAATGGTGCTAGAGTTAACACTACCAGATACACTAGGAGGGTTGGGAATAATTTCTTTTTCTAGGTCGTCAAAAGTGGATGTCCCTTACAGAAACATTGAATGCCCCTCCCCACCCCAGCCAACATCTATTTCACTCACCTACCATGAATCTCCTACCAGAGCTTCCTAAGGAAGCTAAAACGTCTATGTAAGGTTTCGCAGACTACCTTTTCCCTGAACCATTCATGCAAGAGTAGACCGAGGTAGGGTGCCCCTCTAAGGGCAGAACCCAAAGAGTAAAATGAGGTCCGTGGACTACCTGTCTGTTAGCGTAATACCGATTCTTCCTTGCACTAGGAAGCGGAAGCCCCTCCAAGGTGAATATGGTTCAAATTTATGGGTTCATGGTAAGGGGATGTTGAACCAATCATCATCATCGGAGACATAGTTCACATGTGCATCATCAAAAGGGTTAGATGAATGACTAGTAGATGTGACATCTACTTATGTTGAGACCAAAGAGTCATCCAAAGAATTTTCCGAAGAAGCATAATAGGAAACTCCTAAAGAGTTTGAATAAATCGATCCCATCAATGAAGATAGGTATAGAATAAGGATGGAACGATCTGTCATATTGACATCAAGAGGGGGAATCATGATGGTGGGTTGAGAAACCTCCAGTTGGGTTAGCACCCATAGGTAGAGGGGAAGTGGAATCACTATGAGAGAAATCTAACTTGCGAAGAAATTGAAGTGTATCATGAAAATCTTCGATATGGGGACAGTGATGGGAATAATATCCATAATTATCACACAAGGCACAAGGGTGATTCATGCATAAGGTTTTATTCTTCTTGGTGGACTCAGGTAAGGTAGCATGAACCTCAGGAATGTTAGGGTTAGGAAAATTATGAGAAACAACATTCTAAATATGAGGGAGCTCAAGACAGTTATTAGTGGCATGCCCAACCACATCACACAAATCAAATGTAGGAGAAGGTTTATATTTCTTAAGACGAGTGGGATTTTCTTGGAGTTCCTTGTCTTTATTTCCATTTTGTTGGATTTTGCCCCCCTCAATAGATGCTTTCGCAATAGGAGTGGCTTCTTGCTGAGGTTTCTTTGGAACATAGGAAAATGAAGGGGACAGAACAACAGGTTGAACTAGAGTCAAATATGTGTAAGGTTTAAGATGATTGGGATGTGTGTTTGTGAGGGGATCTATGTACCAAACCGGGTTCCCAAAAGTGATGTTATGAAGTGATGTTATGAAGACTCAACATAGCCATTACAAGGGTAGAAATGATTACTGGTGGTGAGAGTAAGAAAGGGATCTTACCAAAGGGGTAATGACATGGAGCAACTGCTCCTGGATGGGAAATACTGAGGAGAACTATTCCTGCTTGAAAGGCACTGGGAGGGATGTGAGTAGGAGGGAGTTGGCTTGGAGGAATTGTACGTGAAGGATGAGTTGAGTCTTGAGCAGGAGGTTGCAGAGGAGATGGATGTTGAGAAGGCATACCAGACCACTCAATGACATCCCATGATGTTTGAAGCATGCAAACACATGAAGAGATAGGCCCATAACGAGTATGCAGAGGGCCATAATAAGCCCTAACGAAACATGGAATCTTTATAGACTGATCTAGGGGACATAGTGGTAACAGTAGTGGTAGCATTGTTTCCTACCATCGAAGGAGATGTTTACGACTGAGGGTCATAGTAAGGATGTTTATTGACAGTAACAATCATTCCATTATGTGACAATCACATCTTGTAGAAGACAAAATATCCAACAATTGACATGGTATATGTGTAACTATGACCCAAAAAGTGTTTATAATCCAAAGGGGCATCAATGGCTTTGATATCAAACATGATTGTCTTACCATTGATAGTGATAGGGAAATTCCCATAGAGACCAAGAGGCTTAGAGGGGTCACCATCCCATGCACAAAGGGTGATGGTGGCTGGTGATAGGTTAGGGGAACCAAGTTTCTTCCAGAAACTAGAAACTATCACGCATGTGGAGGAACCTTAATCAATTATACACCATTGGATAGTGGCATTTTTTATGGAGACTTGCATCTACGAGGAAGAATATGAAGGAAAGGGGTTATGTTCTTCTTTATCAGCATCAAAGAAAATCATACAAACATTAGAGGGATATCCAAAACCCAAAGCATATAGTAGATCTTTCCTTCAGGATGGGCATGTATGAAAGTCTTCCAATGTTTACATGGTGACAAGAGATTGCGTCAAGTCATCTACTATACTATAGGTATTTGTGGATTTAGAAGAAGCATAATTTCAACGCAATGGACCTCGAACTTAGGTTGAGGGATTTGTAAGGTACAATTTAGTGATGACAAGGGCTTAGTACTACTTTTGGGTGGGGAATAAATTGTTGACTTATTAGTAGGATTGTCATATTAGTGTGATTGAGCTTCGATGTTGATTTCTTTAGAATCCATCATAAGAATTTGACAATTCCCATTTCCAAGTTATGAAGGTTGAGAAGGAGGAGGGTTTTGGCTCGGTTAGGTAACCACATATCCTTGATGAAAAAATGGATTGGTAAGCACTACTAGTTGTGAAAAACAAGGTGGGTTAGGCATTGGAGTGATGGATTGAGGTCCTCTAGAGGAAGTTTCTTAAGCTTCCCATGCCTGGTGCATATGAGGTAAAACGGGAAATTCATGAGTATAATAGCCAAAAAATCCATAGCAATCATAAGGTTTATTGGTTTTAAGAGAATTGTTCTTCTTGGGTTGTTTTCCCTGTTTATAGGTTGCGGGATTAGGCTGGTCACCCTTTGGGGAATTAGATTGTCGACCTTGATTTCCTTAGTTACCTTGATGTTTCTGATTCTGGTTATATTTCCCCTTATTCCATCTCTTGGGGTTATTGATATTGGTAGTGCTCTACTAATCATACACTTGAATTTGTGGAGGTGATTGTTGTTGAGGCAAAGGAAGTGGAGGCATGGAAGGTTAAGGCACTAGTCCTAGTGAGGGCTAGATCACTTGGTGGTGCATAAGGGTAGTAAGGAGTCATGGAAACATTTTGATAGCAGGGTTGAGAAACTACTGGCCTTGGCATGGGTTGATGCAGATGGGTAACTATGTATGAAGTTATTGTACCTTGGTAAGAGTTGACAAGTGAAGGATCAGGAGGGCCATAGGTGTAACTGGAATTGGTCCCCCCCTGAGGTTGACCATAACTCATAGGAGGTTGAGGATACAGTTATGGTTGACCATGGGAAAGAGATATAATGATATCATAAGCATCATGAGATGCCCCTCATGCATTAGTAGCACCAGGCCAAAACAGATCAGGGAGGATAGTATAAACATAACCTAACTAGGCATATATTAGATCATATTTTAAGGCTATTTGGAGAGATTTTTCCTCAGTTTGAGGGAAGTGAGAAGTGACATATTTACCTATGGAGGCTAAAAGAATTCTAAAAAAATAATCCATTTATACATGGTCTTCAAAATTAGGGGTTCTAAACATGCTCCTCCTTTTACACCATTCTTGTATGTGGTTATAGAGGTGAGTGGTAGAAGTTTGACAATATTTCAATAGTTCGGCACCTATGTCATATCGAAGAGTTAATTGGAAATAAGAAAGGAAAGCTTCAGTGACAGTTGCAAAGGTAGAAAGAGATGCATGTGATTGGACCACACACCATTTGGCGGTAGTTGTAGTTAGGGTGTATTGGAAGAGACAAAGATGAATGGAGTCTTTGGTAAGGGAATTTAATCAACACCACATGTCAAAAGAATGAACATGATTGGTGGGGTCTTCTCTTGGATTACCTTCAAACTTAGAAATGTATGAGGCGAGTTTAATGGGAATAGGAGGCCAATTTTGGTCATGGAGAAGGGGATCATTGATGAGTTATATGAAATCACGGAGGCTCATGATAGCCATGTAGTGAAGGAAGCGAGGATTAGTGGCCATAACTGCATAAGTTCTATTGGTCGAGTTACCTTGGTTACAACCATGGTTAACACCTTCATTTCGACAACCCACATTGGTTTCAGACATGGTGGAAGTGTGGGGTTGGGAAGATGCAGAATCATAGGAAGAACTAGAGGAATAAGAAGAACTAGAGTCTGTATGGGGACTCAATGTATTAGGAGGATGGGTTCGAGCTGAAGAAGCAAGAGTTAGATGTCCTAAAGGAAACTGGGGGTGAAGGCCATGAAGTCTCTGTGACAAAAGACTATGTGGTACAACGATGTCAAGTGCAAACTAATGATATGCTAATCTAATTCAAGAAAACACATCCTATCAAATAAAAAATGATGTCCAACCTATAGGTGATCTAAATCCTCAAAGAACTCCTAGTTTTATTATTTTAGATGGCCTTTGAAGAGACTTCTTACTTGATGGAATCAGATCCCCGCAAACAGAGTTGTCTAGAGAAAGGTGGGTAAGAGGACCAAATTCTTGCCCACAACCAGTTATATAGGGTGTTTTCCTAAGATTGGTCACTAAGGTTACCTTCATCCCATGGGGGTAGTCGAGTCTTGAGCTTCTTGGTGAGAAATGATGGCAAAAAATTCCCTACCACGAGCTGGGTAGACTCGAGGAGAACCGCTCACATCGTCATCAAGCCTAGACCCCTCTAAAATGGGTTTTTGATGCGCTTTGATTTTGTAACATGGGATGGTAAAGGATTTTAAGCTCCCTGATATGTCAACTTTTTAAGTGATCAATGGGTGTTATTGGAGTCCCATCACACTGATATTACACCTAACTATAAATATCTGTTTTGGCATTGATGCCCAAGTGGGCTTAATATATATGCGTGAATTTAGTAATATGGTTTATTTCAAGCCTTGGCTTAGCAGCGATAACCAAGATCATGTTCATTTAGGGTGTGTGTGTGTGTAGTGTGTGTCAAGTGGACGATTCGATTAAGCATGTCTTGATGATGCCAATGTTGCTAAAAATAGAGTGCATAAACTGTAAAGAGTATTGAAAATGAACAGTAAAATAAACAACAAATTGAAGTGAAAAAACCCCCACACAAGAAGTTAATCAAGTAGCAAGAAACAATTAATTGAAGGACACAAAAGATGGTCAAAATATCTAGTTCCTGAAAAGGGTGCAAGAAACCAACAAAAATAGAGGTGAAAATGTTAAAAGAGATAGGCAAGAAGCTACAAAAACATGGATAGAAAAAGGTATGCCAAGGGGGAAAGGAAACACAATATTCTAAATGGCATTAGGTGTTCTAAAAATTTATCTAAAATGACTACAAAATAGTCGACAAAATATGGAAAAAAGGTCACTAAAAATGTTGCACTCTAGACTCCTCATCTCAACAATTCTCTTTCGAGATGATGGAGGTGTGCTCTAAACCCTAGGGTGCTTTTTCCTTGCTCAATGAGAAACTACTAAGTGGATCCATGCCTAGAGGTAAATAAGGAAAGAAGTGAAACTCTTCCCAAAAAGAAAGCAACAATCTCAGCAAAATCTGGAAAAACTGAAAAATTTTCTAAAAAAATGGAGAGTGCAGAAACTAACCTGGAAAGTGTATTGGGTGGATTTTTGGGCATAAAATTACATTCGACATAGAAAAAGAGCAAAAAATTATGCTATGTTCCTTCTTTTTTCTCTTGACAGAGGCTTATACTTCCATTCTGAAAGATAGCTGAGAAAGGAGAACTCAGATGGAGAAGGGGGAAGTACCAATGCATCTTTGGCATTGAGAGGGGTTGAAAAAAATCTAAAACTTGTCCAAAATAGACAAAATTCACTATCGGCCACCTGAAAGCTTTGTTGCCTCGAACTACATGCTGAAATTCCTCTCCCCCTTGCTTTTTCCAATCATCGGATTTTATAGTACCTTTGTTAGGACAAATCCCTTTTAAATCGGGTTGTTTGTCATAAAATAGAGGTCGTTTCAATGGAAGGGTCAGCGAGTGCAACGAAGCCTTCAAAATAGTTTTTTTATTGTTAAAGCGATGATACATTAAAAACCTCATAAAACACTAAAATCCGACCAAACACTATTTACCCAGATTTCAAAAAATATTAAATCGGGCATATATACTTAATGAGTCTAGGCCCGACATTGCAATCGCAAGTCACTAAGGTCCAAGGCCCTGTATATCAAGTAAATTTGTCGGCCACCGATCACTGATATCGGTGTTCACCGATCACACCCCTAATCGCCGATGCCAATTACCCCGATATTGCCAGCACCAATTCCATTTATCCGATCACGCTCTGATTATCGACCCGATATAATCAGAGATCGATGATCAAGGGGTTCCGCTGTGCTTCTTAAGTCCAACCCTTTGGATGTGCCGATTGTGATTTTTCCTTTTAAAGCTTAAAATTCCATTTTTTTGGGAAAATCCTCATTTTCCAAAGGAACAAGGTAACTTTATTTTCACGATAATTTCATCATCCGGACTTGGATTGAAGTACCACTCACACCATTGGAATTAGGACAACGAGATCTACACTCTTGTCCTAGTTCAACTTCACTCTAAGCACTTTGATTTTGGAGCTTTTCCATGCCATTGTATCTAAAGATCCACCTAGATCAATCCTCCCCATTGAGGAGCATTTGGAACACAAAAATGGTGAATGGTCCATACCAGATTGGTCACAACTTCTTTCCTTCTCCCTTCATCTTGTCTTTGTTGATGTGGAACCACACTTTTTTTCCCACTTGGAATTGATGGTCGACTCTATGTTTGTCATGTCGAGCCTTGTAACGTGCTTGAATTTTCACCAACTGCTCTTGTACTACTCGGTGAATCAATTGGATTCATTGAATGAACTATTGAGCTTTGTCCCTATCATTACGCCACCTGGAGCCATATTCCCTTCCAAAGACCATATCAAAAGGGTACTTTTGCAGGTAACCAAAGCATGTCTCAAACAGTGAACGTTACGTAGATGAATGCACTGCTCGATTGTAGGAATGTTGTACATATTGGGAGATGTTCATCCCACATCTTGGGATGTTTCCCAAAATAGTCTTGTAGTAATTGTACCACGGTACTGTTGACAACCTTTGTATGTCCATTAGTCTGTGGATAGAATGTTGTGCTTCTTTTCAATTTGGTGTCCATCATCTTCCATAAACTGGTCCAAAACACTCCAAGAAAGCGAGAGTCCCGATCTGACACAATAGATGTGGGTAATACAAAATGGACCCAAACATGCTGAAAGAAAAGAGAAGTAGTCTACTATGCAGTAATCTACTTTTTACAAGGCATAAGAATACACATCTTGCTAAAACAGTCAACAACAGCATACAAGTAGTCGTGACTCTTTCTAGACAAAGGAAAACCTCCTACAAAGTCCATTGACACACTTTCCCATGGATGACTCAGAATACGGAGTGGTGTGAAGAGATCGAGTTTTCTATTAGAGGGCTTTGAAACAGAACACATCACACAACCCTTTACATAGTGAATCATAATGTTTTTCATGTGAGGCCAAAAACAAAATCTTTTTACATGACATAATGTCTTTTCAACACCAAAGTGTCCAAACACAAGAGATGTGTGGGCCTCTCGAATTACATGTACTCTTTCCCCTATGGGAATACACAATTTAGCAAGGTGATACAATAGTTTCCCCTGCAAGTGATAGTTGTCCACCTATGAACCATGGGTTGGTTTTGCATAAACCTCCTTAAAGTCATTTTCATTAGCATATTGTTCATCATAACTTTCCAAAGATAACGAACCATTATGTAAAATAGTAGAAGCAGAAATAGGAGGGCGAGATAGCATATTGGCACCTTGTTGCTAGTGCCCTTATTATACTTTATTACCAAAAGAAACTGTTGAAGAAAACCCATCCACCTGAAATGATGAGATTACTGCAACTTGGTTTGTGACTGAAGGTATTGCAAGGGCTGATGATCTATATGGGTGATGTTCTCCTTGCTGATTAGGTAGTGTTTCAACTTTTTCACACTCTGAACCAAGGCATAAAGCTCCTTATCATGAGTGGGAGAGTTTATCACAACTTGAGAAAACTTCTAAGAATGGTAACAAATCAGCTTCTTTTACTGCATCAGTACAACTCCCATGGCATAACCATTGGCATCGGTTTTGATCTCAAATGGTTGTTGGAGATCAGGTAAGGCTAAGATTAGTGTGTTGCTGATATTTTCCTTCAATTTTTCGAAGGACTTCTATTGTCTTCCTCCCCATTGGAAGACCTGTTTTAAACTTGTCAACATGTGCAAAGGTACTGCAATAACAGAGAAATTAGCAATAAATCTCCTCCAATACTGGATTGCACCTAAAATGCTACGGACCTCACTTACACTAGTGGGCTTAGGCCAATTTAAAATTTCTTCAACTTTAGAGGGATCAAATTTTAACTGACCATGACCAACAATATGACCTAGGTAACCCAAATAGGTTTTCCCGAACTCACACTTTGACAACTTTACAAAGAGTTTTTATTTTTTCAGTACTTCAAGCACTTTCTGTACATGACACACATGTTCAATCCAATAGTTACTAAAGACAAGTATATCATCTAAATATACAAGAACAAACTCATCAATGAAAGGCTGAAAGAGATCATTCATGACCCTCATAAAAGTGGCTAGAGCATTGCAAAGTCCAAATGGCATCACCATCCATTCAAACAGCCCCTGTTTGGTATTGAAGGCAGTTTTCCATATGTCTTGCTCTGCGATTCAGACCTGGTGATAACCACTGTGCAAATCCAACTTGGTGAAATAAACAACATTCTTTCATTGATCTAATAAATCATATATGCATGGAAGGGGATAGTGATTTTTCACCATAATTTTGTTGAGCGCACGATAATCCATGCACATCTTGCATGTGTCGTCTTTCTTTGGCACTAAGGCAATCGGTGAGCCACACGGAGCGGTGCTTGGCCTGATGACCCCTTGGTCCAAAAATTCCTACACTTGTCTCTTGATTTCCTCCATCTCAATAGTCGACATCCTGTACATGCCAATATTTGGTAGAGGAGCATCAAGCTGCAAATGGATCTCATGTTGGATTTCCCTCTTCGGAGGTAATCCCTTCAGTTCCTTAAACAACTCAGCATAGGTCGAAATTAATTCAGATAATTCTTGTTTATCTTCTTGATCACAGCCCTGGAAATCATCAGCAAATTCTACCTCTTTTTCCCTTACGACCATAATCATGCAATCCTTAATAGAATTCACTAGTCTTTTCATTTGTCCAGTGGTTACAAGGCTGGCATTCATTTTAGATTGATGAGCCCTTACTATATATTCTACCCCATCCTTTGTGATATGGTATTTGTTTTCATGACGGAAAGAGACTGCCTTTCTATCATACAGATATGTGCTTCCTAACACCATGCCACAAATATCCAATGGTATTACATCTAATTCTACTTCATCTAATATCTTAGAAGTGATTATAAATTTGACTTTACACTACTTGGTTATATTCAGTTTCGCTTTATCATGTATCCATCCAAGTGGGTAAGGTTTCAAATGTGGCTTTGTTTCTAAGCCAATTCTCTTTACCAAGGATTCTGCAATTAAGTTTTCTTGGGACCCGGTATCAAATAGAGTTTCAACTTTAGTGTGATTTACAATAACTCTGATATGAAATAGTTCAATTCTCTTTCAGTCATTAGGAAGGGACTCATTTACAGAACTGGTGCGTTCATGCATTTTCAAATTAACATGAGGTGTAAGAGTAGCTTTTGTTCCTGCTGTTGTGATCAACGCTTCATCTCGTGAATCCGAACCAAGGTCTTACTGTGTCATTGCCAGTGTCTTTTTCTTCCCTTTTGTTGCATACTTCTTTGGATGCTTTTCAGGGTGCTATTTCCAAGAATGATCGTCAATGTGGCCTTCCTTTTTGCAATGATTGCAATATGGTCGTTCTCCTCTTTGGCTACTGTCATCTTCTTCTCATTTCCTTTCCATTTCACTTTGGATTTTGCCATTGGGAGATTTGAACGGTGACTTTTTGGACTGATCATCCCTTTCATTTTTGCCCCTATTCTCAATATGAATTGCCTTCAGGCTGGATGAGTTAATAGTGGTTGGTTCAAGAAACAACAACGAATGCCTAATATAGCTATGCAATGAACCAATATACTTAGTTACAACTTCAAGTGTATTAAGTGCAATGCCCAAATTTAGTGCTTTCTTTCTAAATTCCTGTGTAAAACTCTAAGCATCCTGACCTTTGCCTTGCCTTAAATGCTGCCAATTAATTAATGCTTTTTTCTTGTATCCTAAGGGATAAAATTGTTCCTTTAACCCAGAAATAAAATCAGGCCATGAGGAAAAGAGGTTACCCACATTCTTACTGCACTACAATTTTCTCTCCCACCAAATGACAGCGGTGCTACTCAGTCGTAGAGAGGCGAGCTGAATCTTTGCCTCATGCTCCATAATCTATTGAATCCTATAGTAGACCTCAATCCGCCTAATCCAATTATTAAGCTTTTCTACATTGTTTTCACCGTTAAACATGGGAAGATCAAATTTAACATCTAATTTAAAGAAGGGTTTCTTAGATGCATCCTTTTAATTTCTATGATTATGGTGGTGAGAGGAAGGAGAACCTTCATTCCTAGAAGGTGAAGGATGGGGTTCTTCTCCACCATTCCCATGTGATGAACCTTGTCCTTCTGGGTTTGTCTCCTCTGCTTTCTCCAGCCTTAAAACTAGTTGACTGATATTCTCTGCCATTGAATAGAAAGTCTTTCTAAAATTACACTCCTCTTCAAGATGAGATTTAGCTTCTGCCATATTTCTCCTTCGAGGTGCATGCCCTGCTTCAAGATCGAAAGGTTCTAGTTCCCCTTCGCCTCTTTGGAGCCTGCTTCTTGTTAGCATACAAACATGAAATTCACATCTAAAAAGCCCTGCTCTGATACCACTTGATCCAAGATACTTCCGTTTATATATGTATAAAAAGGAATCACATGTGAAAACTTCACCTTAACATAGAAACTTAAGGTGCACACAAGAAAAGAACTAGAAACACATAAAAGCATGTCAAGAAGACACGAAGACTTGATAATGGAGTTCGTCCAACTTGGATTATGTCTCTTGGCCCTGATCAATAAATGGGGAGGCCTTCATTCATTAAATGGAATGAAGAGAAGAGAATACAATCATCTCATCCATCAAAATAGGCTTATACCTCCATTCTGAAAGACGACTGAGAAAGGAGAACTCAAATGGAGAAGGGGGCAGCACCAATGCATCTGTGGCATTGAGAGGGGCTAAAAAACATCTAAAGCTTGTCCCAAAGAAAAAAAATGCACTATCGGCCACCTGAAAGCTCTCCTGCGCTGAACAGGGTGCTTAAATTCCTCTCCCCCTTACTTTTTCCAATCATCGGACTTTATAGTGCCTTTTTTAGGAAACATCCCTCTCAAATTGGGTTTGTTTGGCATAAAATAAAGGCCATTTGAATGGAAGGGTCAGCAGGTGCAATGAAGCCTTCAAAATAGTCTTTTTATCATTGAAGTAATAATACACTAAAAACCATGTAAAACACTAAAATCCGACCAAAAATTATTTACCTGGATTTCAAAAATATTAAATCAAGCATATGTTCTTATTGGGTCTGAGTCCGACATTGCAATCACAAGTCACTGAGGTCCAAGGCTCTATATATCTGGGAACTTTGCCGACTGCCAATCGCCAATATCGGCATTGGCTGATCGCACCCCTCATCACCAATGCTGATTACCCTGATATCATCGACATCGATTCCATTGATCCAATTGCCCTCTGATCGCCGATCCGATCTAATCGGAGATTACTGATTGGGGGATTCCGATGCGCTCCTTAAGTCCACCCCTTTGGATGTGTTGATTGCGATTTTTCCGCTTAAAGCTTAAAAGTCCATTTTTCTTTTGAGAAAATACTCATTTTCCAAAGGAACAAGGAAACTTTATTTTCACGATAACTTCATCGTCTGGACTCAAATTGAAGTACTGTTCATGCCATTGGAATTAGGATCACAAGATCTATGCTCCGGTCCTAGGTTGATTTCATTCTAAGCAGTTTGATTTTGGAGCTTTTCCATGCCATTATATCTGAAGATCCACTTAGATCAATAGAGGGCCATGTTATACCCTCTACACCTAGACCAAAACCCCATAACATGCCCTCTACATCATATATTGATTTTCCTAGTATCCCTATTTAATTAAACATGCATGCCCCTGTTAGGAGTACATCAGAAATAATATATAATCCATCAAATGTGGGTTCAGTCATAATTGTCCCACCAAGGCCACAACAAGATTCTTTGAGTAGTCTCATAGACTCACAATCAAGAATGTTAAGGCTCCTATTAGTTATTCCTGAAAATGTTCAAATCAGACAAGAAATAATTGAACAAATTTAGATATGGGAAATTGCATTGTTGAAGAGTGTAGCTCCTACCTCATATCATGAGGAAAAATTATTTATTTTTTATAATTTCACTTGTTACGTTTAGGATAATTATTTTAGAAATGAAAATAGTTTCCTATTTTGGTTGGGTTCTCAAGAATTCCACAATTTCATTGTAAATGCAGAAAATAAGTGACAAAGTGCCTAATGTACCTATAAGGTCATCTACCTCAACCCCCAAGACTACAAAAAAATCATCAGTAACAACAAAATGAATTCAAGAAGTTACAATCTTGCTCACTTCAGAAGGAAATGTCTTGAAAGACGAAATCGGGTTAAAATTTTATCACTTTATTTTTCGTCGTGAAGAAAAATTATTTGGCAATACCATCCAAATGGATTGGAGGAAGCAAACTAATGCTACAAAAGAAGAACTATTCAAATATATCATAATAACATTTGGTAATCCTAGTTTTGATAAGGAAATTGTTTTAGAGATTGCAACTAAATACATTCACTTAAAAGAGACAATTTAAGGTCAACGTTGACAAAAACTTGATGTATCCACGTCTAGCTTGGATCAAAAACCAAATGACATGGAACGAACTTATGAAAGACACCAATTGTAAGAGGAAAGTTTGAAATAATCTAAATTACAGGCCATTTTCACAAGGAGGAGGTTAGAGACACCTTCGAGATACGACGAAAGCAACCCAAAATAGGGTGTCAAGAATTGGATCTCATAAATTAGGCTCTGGTGGATATACTAACATTCATGGTGGCATGGTAAGTAAATATTTTCAACTATTATATTTTTTATTTTAGGGAAAATAGCCATGGTCACATTGAGTTAATTGTATCTTATTAGCTATTATACCTTATAAATATGATTATCTTTGTTAATTTATGTTCACCAATTTCAAAAGGAAGCTTCATAGGAATACTTAAAATCTTCTTTATTACATGGTTCCCAAGGTCTTCAAAAACACATGATAAATCGAGGGAAAAAACAATTACTGGTTATGAATCTAAGGTTAGTTTTTTATAATATTTTATGAATAATGCAATACTTTAATTGGAGGTATAATGTTATTCTAACAAGTTAAATTGTGTTGTGTATAGGAATACCAACAATCAAAATCATGAGGTGAAACATCTGGGAGTGAGCATGAGGAGGAGATACAGACACATGATGAATCGTTTGTTGCACACAATCATTCAATTGTCATCCCTGAGCCTTGGAAGGAAACCATTGTTAAATTTCAACAAATGGGAGACATAAATAATGAGGAGGGTGTTCAATGTGATGAGCATTCCACACCCACAATTAATGTAGCACATCATAGAAAGAGCACAAAAAGGATTTATATGTGTTAAATTTTAATAACTTAAGTGTGCATCACTCTAGCTTCTAAGGAGTGCACTAGGTTTTGAGGATCCAAACATAAACTAATTATGTGTGCAACAAAACAAATTTTGAAGATACTTTGTCTTTTTAACTTTGTGGAACAAAACAAATTTTGAAGGTACTTTATTTTCCTGCAGCACTATTTTTATGTGAGTCTCACAAAAAAACAATTCCTTGACTCTAGATGATCAATTGAATATATTGTAACTTTGGGTTAGCAATAGTTTCCTTCAATGGCACTCCTACAACAATCTTCTAGATTGTATGACTTTTTACACTTATGATAGTTCATAATTGAAGATTCTTTTGTCAAGAATTATATTTTAGATCAAACCTATTTTGAATTTAATGCTTACTGTTGTGATTGTGTTTCCAAGAGGAATCCCAACCATCATGTTAGGGATGGATTCTAATTTAATTGTTATTGTTTGTGTTTCCAAGAGAAAGCCCAACCATCATGTTAGGGAGGGATTCGAATTTAATGCTTACTGCTTTTGTTTCCAAGAGGAATTCCAACCATCATGCCAGGGATGGATTCAAGAAGACAAGCAACCTAGCATGGGTTTGACCAAAGGGTCAGGCCAACCCAAATGGGCTTGTCCCTTAACATAGGTACTTTCTTCTAATTTCTTACTCATACAATTTGCATATAGATTTTATTTTGTAAGACATAAACCACCCAATTGTTGGTTGGGACAGGATGAAAAACCCTACTATAGGTTTCTTTGGGGGTTCTCAAGTATAGTCCATACCATAATGCACTAAGAATCAAACTGGGATAGACCAATATAGTTTTAAACCACAATCCAAACAACCATACAATTTTCATACATTAACCATACACCTGTGAATTTTAAATGTTGTATTTAGATTTCAAATGTATTTTCTATATTTGCTTATCATGAGGGTGGCTTTCAGACCTTTTATTGGACGATGAGAAATACCTGTCCAAGAATGGGTCAGTATATCAAAATTATTTTCCATGTCTAAGCATAGTAAACAAATTTCTTATCCATATATACTTCGACTGCTTTCATTGAACCAATGCCTGTCACTGAATTTATAGAAAAAGTTCTAAATAAGGACGTGGTAACTAGGCCCTTGTCTAATGTTGATCGTATAAAGGTACTAACCTCTCCTTAACACCATTCTTCAGATATCTTATTTGATACTAAAGAGGTTCTCTTTCTTGACATGTTATTATCGGGTTCTATATGTTGTACTAGTATCTTCTATTTATGCCTTATATTTTAGAACTATGTTCTAGTCTAGAACGATCGAACAGACATAAAGTATCTGGTCTTGTTAATCTGGTTATATGCCATCAATAATTTGTTTAAATCAGATGAACATTTTTTCCTATCAACCTTGCCCATTTTCACCAATTTCTAGATTGTTTCTATTAGCATACCTGTGAATAATCACTAGCCACATGCAATGTTATTCTAGTCATGCTTTTACTTTGAAAACATAGTTTGATAAAGATCAACATATACTAATTTATTTTTATTTTTTTCTTTTTTTCCAAGAAAACAAGTTCTGTATTTGATATTTCTAAACTAGAAATCAAAATACCCATAAACTGCCCTTTCTTCTCTTATTCAATTTCAGAGAGTTTTTAGCTTAGACTACTAGGACATATTGCAGTCTTCTTTCATGAAAAAAATGGTTCTTTCTAGTCTCTCAAGAGAGAAATGACATATACATACTCAAATTTTTTTAGGCATAGATTGAAAACATGACTGACCTGAGCATAGACTCAAAACATGACTGACAGGTTTTGTGGCCTAATTTCGGGCATAATTATGCACACTTGAAAGATTCTTGGTCTTCACACGTTTTGTGATCTAATTCCACAAAAAAATATGCACGCTTCAGAGTTGCTCTAGGGGTTATTTCTTCAGGTGAAAACAAAATGTGAAATTTTAAATGAAATTCCGAACATACCGATCTTCCTTGCCTATACCTGGCTGAATGCTTCAAGTGGCCATTTTGGGTACCCCATTATGGATACCTGGGTCAAAATTTTTAAAGAGGTTACAATTTCGCCCTGAAATTGGTGGAAATATAAGTTTGATTGTGAGAGTGTTTAAATTGTTTTTGGTCTAGAAAAAGATTTCAAATTTCAATATGATTTTATCAAAATCATGCTAGAATTTTTACTGTTTTCAGAGCAAAATTGTCGTTGGTTTATACTAAAAAAATTATGATTTTTCCATGAAAGGCTGTGGTTTGTTTATACTATATGATGAAATTATGGTTTCTCCATGAATGGTCCTTGGTGCTAGATACCATGTATCGGGAAATCAACCATGCGTGGCAACTAGTTGAACAAGATAAAAAAATCGAATGTCAGTATCAATACACATACTGATTCTACCTATCACACTGAGGTAACATTCAAATTTTTTTATTTGTTTCTATTTTTTGGTCTGTTGACATCTATTTAATGCAACTATTTCATGTTTTCCATTTACTGTTTGTTATGTTTCATGAATTATCAAACCTGGCCCAAGGGAGTTGTATGCCTACCATAGGTAGGCCAGTGGAACATGATGAATAAGGTAATGACTATCTTCTCTTAAAGATAATTTCCCTATACAAGATAAAGGATATATGTTCTTCAATAGGAAAATAGCCTATGTATAAACTTTTTACTATTTAAATCTTTTATTGTTTTTAATTTGTTAGCTAACATTTGCATAGCATGAGATGAAACAAAAATGGTCAAATGAGGCATAATTAACCCCTAGGCTTGTATCGACTTCCCATGGGGTATTCAAGAAAGTGCCGCCCTTGGATTTTGTCATGCATTCACTGAAATGTGCCAAATCTCTGGCATGGTAGGAACATGTGAGCCTTGTTCACCTTTCATATTCCTTTTAGAGGCTGTAACACAATTTTCAGTTTATCATATTCTTTACATAAAACCTGGAAAAAATGATCCTAATATATGTTATTAGTTTACGCCTTCCCCTGGTTGCAGGTATTCAATCTTGAACCTGTTATTCCAATCTACATGGAATGACCTAACCAGGTTGAAAGCTCTGAAAATTGCATACAAAGATGCAATGTACAAACTCATAGGCAAGGAATTGGATCTCCTCATAGTCATTCTACCTGACAACAATGGATTTATGTATGGTCAATATTTTATTCTTTCTTGAGGATTCAATAACTTTGATCATGTAGAAGTGGATTTTACATGGAATTCAATCATGTAAAATTTATGGAATATTTGAGTATGAAATTCTAGTAATGTCTTCATCATTTTTATGAAACCTTGAGAGTCTCCTTCAGTTATTACACTTACATTTATTTCTATGGAAGGGTTGAGAAGCCTAAATTTGAGAGAAATTAACTCGGTTACATTATTTCTTTATGATACCTAGGTAGCATGCATACACTCAAAGAACTTCTTGTTTATCACTTATGAAATCCCCACCAAAGTCAGTAGTCTAGTATTTCCCTTAGATTCACTAAAGTGGAGATTCATAAAATGCGTGGGATTAGGCTCCTATTTATCTAGAATGGGACATATAGGATCTCAAGATGTTAGAAGTGAATGGGTGTTGTTAGGATTGATTTCCAAGCATTGGATGGTTACTACATATTATGCATTACATTATCAATTTAATATTGGCACGAAGTATAAAATATCATTTTGTGTATGTCTTGCATGAGCCTACCCTATATTCCATCCACTTCAAGGTGGGTGTTTCATAAGATACGTTGGTTCCCTTGCTTCGAAAATTCCCATAGTAGGAAACCTCGAAACAATTTCCATGTGATCTTGAGAATAAGGTTCGATAATACATAATGCTTCTATTTTACTATAGTTTCAAACCATGTGATATCCACTTAGTAAACATATATCATGGTACATTTTTTCATGGGACATGAAAGAACACCTCTATTCCCACTATATACTAATCAAAGCTCTCAAGGTCATTTGTTTAAACTCATCCAAATACATCTTTCTAATAAAAAGGACCCCTATTTTTTTTATAGATGTCTGTTATTTTTATGGAAGCCATTTTTTATAACCCCCTAACACCTATAATACCCCCTACCTCGACATCTCCCCACCCAAATACCTCTAATATTTTGACTCTATTTTTCACAATTTGATTAGGGGAATTTTGAGGTCTAAAATGGGCCTCCTAAGAAAATTTTACAACCAAAATAAACTTTATAAGAACCAATAGGATTCAAGATGATGATGTCAATCATGGGGGGTTATTCACCATTTTTGGAGTAAAAAGGTAAAAATATTAAAAAAT
Organism: Pinus taeda; assembly: GCA_000404065.3. Taxonomy (NCBI): domain Eukaryota; kingdom Viridiplantae; phylum Streptophyta; class Pinopsida; order Pinales; family Pinaceae; genus Pinus; species Pinus taeda. The sequence goes on from APFE031496039.1 coordinate 60,578, forward strand.
AATAAAATAATAAAACTACTTTTTGAACTCGTATTTTTGACTTATCTCCCTAAGATTTTACTCATATTTTGCATGGGAGTACTTGTTGGATGCAAAATTTAATTCTTCATCCAAGGAGTACCCATGTTGCATACTTTTCATGGACCCTGCTACACGAAAAATGAGAAATACATGAAAAAATGTGATTGCAATCATGTTTTTCATGTATTTCTTAGTTTTCAAGTTGCAGGATCCATCAAAAGTATTCAACATGGGTACTCATTGGATGAGGAATCAAATTATTCATCCAACTAGTGTTGCCACTCAAAATTTGAGTAAACCTATGGGGAGATAAGTTAAAAATACGAGTTCAAAAAATAGTTTTTTATTTTTTCCCTCTAAAATTTGATGATGTAATCTAATATTATTTTTTTATTTCCACTATTATTTTATAATTTCCTTAGGAGGCCCATTTTAGACCTCAAAAAATCCCCTTTATGAATATAGTCTTCCTTCTTCGAATCTAGGACTGTCTTTTTTGCACTGTATCCATATCTGTGACAGACTCCTGCAACTTTTTTTTCTTCTTTTTCATTGTATCCATGTCTGTGACAGATATCTGTTGGAAAAGTCAGAAGAAATGATTTCTAAGGTTTTTCTCTTTGGATACCCTTATAACAAATCTCTGTTTTCAAGGTCAAAAGTAGTAGTTTCTAAGGTTTGGGCTCTTCGGATACCCTTATGCTTACAGATTTATGTTTGCAAGCTCACACTAATATTTTGACTCTATTTTTCACAATTTAAAATCCCACTTTATGACTAAATGTGGTAAGATATTGGTAAACAAGTTGATGTTTGTGTCTTTCAAACAAGCTAGGTTGGATTATGCCAAGCTACTTCAAGGGATTTTCCTAATTATCACACAAGGATGTCACAAATTTACAAGCGTTAAGGAGACTATCTATATTTTCCCTTTTTTGTGACAACGATGGCAAAAGAAAGGCCCTTGAAATCCTCTTTTCACAAATTGAGCATAGATTAAAAAAATTCTTTGAGCTAATGCTGACAAAAAAACACAGTTTTTTGGACAGAGGGTTCACTTCCAATTTTTTACCCAAATACCATGTGGGAATCCTGTAACCCTATTACTAGCTTGTAAGATTCTTTAATAGTAAAATACCCACCTAACAAATATTCCCATTGATTTTTATCCATGATGTTATCAATTTTTATTTTTGTTGATGACAACTCTTGCCAGAATCAATCCCATTCAAATTTCATGCTAACAGGTAGCCTTTGATCCTTAGGTATCCATGAGAACTATTTCTCAAGGCCAATTGCATTCTAATAATGGAATCATTGTTTTCTCATGTGGATCGACATAGTATTTTGAATTACTTATATCTTTTATTTGTCCCTCAATATTGGAAATTGCAGCTTAGAATAATCTGAAAATAATTTTGTTAATCCATCCTAACATTTTAAAATAGTTTTTCCTCTAAAAGGTGCCTATTTTCACAATCTAAATTCCAAATTAGATAACTAGGTCTAGTTCTATCATTCTTAAAAGACCATGTTGTTTATGATTTAACACACACCTTTTCTTCCATATCCTATCTGTAAGGCACCATGACCTTTGAGTTATTTCCACCAATACTTTTCACCAAGAATTTAGATTAATATGTCAATATATTTTTGACCCAATCCTTTTACTAATTTAGAAAGGAAAATTCCATGATCCCATATAACGATTTCCCGTATTTTCTTTATTTATTCCCCATCCCATAGGAAGGTAGGTTGCCAATTGCAAATAGCCTTTACAATTTGATTGAGTAATTCAAGGGAAGAAACAAATAGAGAAACAATGCTTGAAGAATAGTTTTCAATAGAATTAGTCAAGATATCAAGTTAATAGAACAAAATTCCTAATTACTTAGTTTGTTTTCAAGCTTCATGGTAATATACTCCCAAGTAGTGATGCAAAGATGATTATCTACTGAAGTGCCTCCTAAATATATGAAGAGGGAATCTCCAATGAAACACTTTCATTATAGAAATGTTTAATTATATACCATGTTGAGTATTAAATTGGTGCTTGTGTGATTGAAGATTCATAGGATATCATAAATTTATTTTAAAATTGTTGGAAGGAATTGAATTCAAAGATAATAGGAACACCCATAAGAAAGATATCATTGAAAATATATTGATGCAATTTTGGAAGACTCACATAGAAATCTATCACTATAGGAATTTCTATCGTTGAAGATAACTATTAACCCAGATTCACCTACAGAGTTCTGTAGGTTGAAAATATTGATGCAAGTTTGGAAATTCACCTCCAAAATTAACCCATAAATTTCTATTGTTGAAGAATGATATCATTGAAAAGATATTGGTGCAAGTTACATAACTATAGAAATTCAGATGATGGATTGCTTTATTCACCTACAAAATTAACCCAAATTTAATAGGCAATTAATTGTTATTGTGTTTTTTATTCTGTTAATTATTTGGATTAATTCTTTGCGTCCCTGTGCCTATATATTATCACATCTAAGTTGGAAGTACTAAATCAGATCATCATGATTATTCTTAAGGATGGTTCTAGTTATTGGGCCGAGAATTCATTATTGAAGGAACTTGTGACCAATGCTGTCGTGACTCTGCAAGAGGCCATAGATCTTGCAAAGCGTTGTAGAGAGTTTTTGTTTAGTGGGAAGCTTATGATGCAGAACGACCTAGTTGTGCTCATCAACAAACTCAATTATCATCTACACGATTTGGATATTCTCATAAAGAGTAGAATGTTGAGGTAATCTAGTGATGGCTTCAAGATGTCAAGTCTGGATTCTAGCAAGGATGCCCTCGTATTTTTTGTCAAGGGTTTGTTTGTAAAGCTTAACATTGGTAATACTAAACTTAAAAAATAGGTGTTGATTTCTCTTATACAGTTTTTGGAGGAGGATCACATGAATATTTTTTTTGTGGTAGATGGAGGAGTGGATATGCTTTACTTGGTGCATTTACTCGATTCGCATAATGTTGCTATAAGAGAATATCAAACTATTGCAATGTCGATTCAAGGCTTGTGTTTCTATAGTAAGTGTTGTGCCACCATAGATTAGGTTGTTAGAATCTAAAACTTCTTTGTGCAAGGAGAAATAAACTGAGGCTCTTCAGGGATTTGCTGTTGACTTCGAGGAGGAGAGTTTTAGTGTTGAGTTGAATGTAATCTTAGGGATCTATCATTGTAATGATGGTCTTCACATAAATAGGAAGTATGCCTCTGCGGCTTCTACATTTGATGGAATCTTAGCTCTGGTCGAATTATGTAGAAATGGGTATCAAGGGTAGAGTATTGCATCGACAGTGTTGAGGAACATGGCCTTTGTGGAGGAAATAAGAGGTCTCGTGGCCGAGGAAAGAGAAATTCTTGTGTTGATCAGTCTTGTGAATTATGGTATAGACCTTGCATAGAAGTCTTCTGCAAAATGTTTGCAAATGTTGGCTTCCCTTCATGAAAGCATGAGACAGAAGGTCTATAGAGAAGGTAGGGTTGAATCGCTTGTTCTGTTTTTAGAAAATCAGAGAGTACTGAGGTCTGAGACATTGGGATTTCCTTCCTATCTACCAATACTACACATCCCATACTTGGCTTAGATGAGCTGAGCCCTAGAGGAGAGAAAGGTGGATAAGAGAGATGAAAATAACTTGGAGTAACTTCATGACTTCCTCACCTACTAGACCACTTTCTGGGCCAAAGAAACGAATACTTCAAACATCCTAAACCAAAGAATATTAGGTAATCTATTACTGAGTATACAGTACTTATGCAAGGCTTAACAACACTATAGAATAAAGATATAACTAGGCTAGGAATAGAAGCATTAGGACCTCCCTTATTATATTTGATCCTAGACTGAAACTTAACTAATAATCTCTTATATTAACCAAGGATTAATGTTTTAATTGTTTCGTTGTCTCATCAAATGAGACTCTTCTTGAAAACAATGATATTAGACTTAGACTTCACTCAGATTGTCTCATACTCTGTCAGGAACACCCTGATAGAAATCAGGGGAATTACTACTTTATAGGCCTCGGAGGGAACCAAAACCCTTAAAACGAGAGATCACCAACCTTTCACTCTTCATGTCCACCTGATTACTCTAATAGTCGCTGGTAAATAGTTGCTAGTAAATCCAAAATCCACTAGGCTATTTCGCTAATCCTATGGGAGAGGCTAATCCTATACAACGATGCAATACTTACTGCTTGAGGCTAAGCAAGCTTACAAGGCTAGTTTCCATGGAGAACTTACTCTAATATAAAGGCAATTACAAAAGAAATTTGAATTCTAGTAGTACCTATTTTTGGGATAGACAACCTTACTCTAAGGACTAACATAAGTATATCTTATGGATTTCACACTCTAAGTATCAAGTGCTAGTTCATACTACTAAAGAAAATTTGATTGGTATGTAAATTCAAAGAAAACCTTCTCATTTCTAATCTCATATAACTTCTAGGGAATTCAAATAGCCAATAGTATTTAGTCCCCATATAAGTATACCCATTCTTCTAATATTCCTTTGGCATAGTGCTACCCCTGCAATATTCTAAAATAGCCGATCCTAGAGTCGATCCCAATAGTCAATACACTCCATGCCAAGAAGAAATAGATGTTGATACTCAATGCTTGTACTTGATGCCAGAAGTTCATGTATTTATTTTTTCTCTCTCTCTTCCTTACCCCTAATCCAACCACTCATGTCTAAGTGGAATTGATGAAATCAAAAAGGTACAAAAAGGTAATAGCTATAAAATGGCTTTATCATAAACATGCATTTTGAAAGAAAATTCAAACATTAAGTCGACCTCCCTATGAACTCGACTATTTTACGTCTTAGCCCTATAGGAGATTGTAGCTCCGTTGAATCCTGCCATAAGTTCTCCATATCGTCAAAAAAAAATAGTCAGTTCCATAGCCTTAGTTCCAATTCAAATTGATTTTAAGTAAATTCCTAAGAGAAACTCTAATCCACTATAATCCGACGAAAGTATACGTGAAGCCATGTATACGTTAAATCATTATAAAAATAATAAGATTTCATTGGACATGATGACAACTAGCAATTATGATGACAACTAACAATTATGGTAAGATTAATTAGCTTTATCTAAGCCTCTCCCATGGTTGTTCTCTTAGATTAACTAAGCATAGTACCCTAAGCTTAAGTCAATTGCAGATTCCTCGAATATTCGGGAATGGGACGGAGCTATCAGAAGATTAACCACTCCTATGTCCTTCCTATTCCCAAATATTTGGGAATCTGCAATAGACTTAAGGATGCCGAGCATAGTAAAATAAATCTATTGTTCTAGTAATTCTAGCTAGTGAAACCTATCTTCTCTATTTGATAGCAGTAGTGTTAGCCTACACATGAGTGCAGAAGAAATAAACATAAGTGTAGAAGATAAATATAAGTTCTATCCAAATTTCTATTCTAAATCTCGACCTAGGGAACTCATATCTTTGGGGAACCAAACTCGGATTCTTTCTCTAATGTTGACCTTAATAAGCTGAGGACACATCACATTGAAGAACATAATTGTAGCATCATTGAAGCATCATCACATTATGAAATGCATCATTAAGGGACATGCCATCATAAGATACTAACTATTGTATGATGTGTTTATCTACAACCACATAAGGTTTTTCCCATTCATTTTGTTTGGTACGTTGTGCTAGCCACCGATTACTTTTCATTAGTTTTTTTTGTTGGAGTTCCTATGTTTATTGGTGCAACAATTCATCAGTTTCATTTTGTGGATGACATTCTTTCCCAATATTTTTTTTTTGGGTAATGCTTTAACAAAAAAAATTCTTTCTATAAATATTTAAGTGACCTTCAGAATTATTGTGCCCGATTTACCACTGTATTTGAATTCTTCACATGATCTATTCAATTTTGAGGTTTGGGTTAGTAAACTGTGTTATTTTTATTATTTTCAAATGCTTATTAGAATTTTTCTGCAAAATCTTTGATATTCTAATCTAAATTATTGGTTGTTAGGATTTTTTTTCGATATGCCCTTAGCTCCATATGTCTAGAACGCAATGAAGCTTCTGCTTGTAAATTTATGTGACTGATTGGATTAATATAATGCTTCTCCAATGATAATAATTAGAGAAAACTTAATTAAACTCTATTCTACAACCTGCTAGGATTTAGGGGATGATAAGAAATTAAGGAAATGTGAATTTATAGTCTTTGATTAGCTTTTCTTTTGTTTCAGGTCAGGAGTCTACATCTACATCGATTACAATATTTCATTACCTCTTCCTCAATTGGAGAGCCCAAAACTTCCCTACAATATTTCTCAACAACAACTAGGTGCATTTATGTTGGTGAGCATGTTTACACAGATTGGAGAATATTGAATAAATATTGCATCAGCTTTGTTGTATTGTGAAAGCCAGTAATGGAGGAGTAACTTTAGAGGTCACCAATAGATTTAAAATTAGCCTATATCATGTTGCCACAGCCTTTGTCAATTTTCCATCTTTTGTAAAATCTTCATAAGATAGTGTTTCCAATCATTTGTAGATTCTAATGCATATACATTCTTACAATTTTTTGTTATCAAGGAAGCTAATTCCAATTATAGAATGGTATAAATTAAATTTCCACCATTTAATGTGATTCAAGCTTTTGGATTTATATGTCAGACTAAACTCTCTTAAATTTTGAACATTTTTCTTTTGCCTCATAATATGTCATCAAATGAAGTTCCAACCAAAGATATTGCATGTTCAAATTCAATGACATGAACGTATGTTTAGCAAATATAAGTGTGCTACCTTATTATTTTCAAGGTTTCTTTAGAGAATTGTAATGTTTTGGAAATTGTTTTTTCATTTAGATTTAAAATGACTTTGATGTTATCTTAAAAAAAAATGGAATTTATTCCTTTTTTTCCATAAAGAACAAAGATTTAAGGTAACCAAAATCACTATTTGAGAACTTTAAATGTTGAAACCACCTTAAAGTAACATTTAAAATGATTTTGTTTATTTTATTTATTTATTTTTTCATATTATCTCTAGAGAGACAATAGTTGGATTATAGACATATCATCTTTTAGACAATGTGTTTTTCTCTCATCTATTATATGTGTGAAGAGACAGCCAAAAAGAAAATGTCTCTACAAAAACAAATGAAATTGTCTCTAAAAATACAAATAAAATTATCTCTTAAAAAACAATAATGTATAAGTTTTTATAGGGACACTAGACAACAACAATATAGATTTTATATTATTTTATAGAAACAAATTTTTAAGAGATCAATTTTAAAACACCTATTTAAATACAATATTTAAAACAATACTTAAATTTCATTTTATCTCAAATTAAAACAATTGACTTTAAATTGTCTTAAAATCCCTCGGATATAAAGCTAATATAATATTAGCGTAACATTTAATATAGGCTTTACATTTTATACTTTTTCCGCAAAATACTTTGCAATAAATCTATTCAACTATTCAACGCAGCTGGTTAATAATTTCAAAGCCTTATTTAAATGCTTCAGAGGATGACCTTTATCACAAGCATTTATGTGCCTTCAACGTAGGTCTCCATATAAGTTCCATTCCTTCAAAGCATTCCCTTTCAATGGTTTTCAACACACTACATGGTTTTTCAACACACATTTAATATATTATTTTCAATGCCTTGTATTATCACCCTTTTCAACGCACTGTCTTATTATTTACAGCAATTGCATTAATACCCAAAGCATCATATAAAACCATTCAATGCAATTCAATTATATGTAGCTTTAAAATGTGTTCTTTCACATGTGTTAGGGCAGTAATAAGATATCTATAGAGTTGTTTTTAGTATAATTTTTTGAATTTGAATGTGGTGAATATTGATTTGTATTATTAATATAGTTTCAGCACACTGAAAACCCCTAAACACTTTGATTATACAAAAATTATCTTTCAAATTTGTGATATCAATAAAAAAAAAAAAGTCAAAACTTACCCAAAAAATATTCTCATTAAAAACTCTTTACCATACATTTACCATGAATTTGCAGCCATATATTATTTCTTTTACATCAACTCAACTTTTGTATATCATATTCGCAAAGTAGTGTGTACATCATATTCCCAAAACATTTACCATGAGTTTGCAGCAATATATCATTTATTTCACCTCAACGCAACTTTTGTATATCATATTCGCAAAGTATTGTGTACATTATATTCCCAATGCATTTAATGTACTATCTGCCCGACGCTTGTATCATTTCTTTTATCATTGCCTACCAATGCATTGTCTTGTTGATCCTTCCAACGTATTTTTCAAAATTCTCTCAATGTTGTTTGTTCGCCGCTTGGGTTATAATTTCCTTTCCATCTCCAAACATCTGCAAATTCAATAACATTCATTAAATTAAATTATAATATCTATATATATATATATATATTATATATATATATATATAATTGTATTCATTTTTTAATTTGCTTATCAACCATGAATATTAGTGTTGAAAATTGCACATGGTTAATCCTAACACTCCCGAATATGTAAAAATTATTGATGGGTGAAATCACAATGAAAAATGAAAGTGATTGATTGCTCATTGAAGGTTTTCATTTCATTTTCTTGTTCAATTTACATAAACAATAAACAAAAACATGAAAACTAAAAAGAAAAATAATAAACAATCCAATGTGCAAACAAAGAGAAGGAAATTAATGTGTTCCTTTATTTATTATTATTATTTAAATGTGTTGTTTTAATTTTTTTTTTTTTTTCCTAAATGTAAATGCTTTAATTCCATTCAACATTCTTTTATATTATGTTATTAAATGTGTGCTTTTTTAATTTAATGTGTTATTTTGTCTTTTTTGTCCTTAGTTTTAGATGAATGGTTTATATTATATTATATGTTTTTTATTCATTTTGTATTTTCTTTTTTTACATTTTTCATTTTTTTATTAAACATTATAAAAAAAATAAATCTTTAAAATGTATTTAATGAAAATTTAGCATTTATATACAAAATAATTTAAAATAAATATATTTAAAACTTTATCATTGATGAGAGGGACCACTTTTGTCATATTACTTTCATATTTCTACCATTTTCCATAAAAATTCATTCATTCCAATACCTCTGTAAGTTTCATGAGTAAATATTTGTTCTTTGAATTAAGAATAGTGAAACATGAAATTGTTGCATGATTTCATTTAAGCCTAATATGGGTCTAGAGATCATGAGCTTGAGGAATAATGCACATTCATTGAGTTTTGAGTTCAATTAGGAAATGTAATGCCTACAAGTTTGTTTGTTAGAGCCAATGCATATGGACTTTGTGAAATAAAAAAACATGTTCTTCAAATGGCCAATCTAATTCATTAATAAGTTGTTAGGATTAGCTCCAAGAAAAACTAAAAGAAACATCCAAAGGATTTATAAATACAAGTAATAAAGATGTTTCTAATATCTTCTCTTGAAACAAGATTAATGCATAGTATATTGTAAGATTCCCTCTTGAATTCATGACCAAATACTTATAGCAATTTAGTTATTACATCACTAACACATTCCTTCAAAGAAAAATAAATGCAATAGCCAAAAAACAATTTGCTAGAGGTTGCATTAATTTGGAAAAAGATACCTGTGTTTGAAAACCTATTCAATACTCAAGCACATGAATCAACTTAACAACCAAAACATACCAATGTAGAATGAAATATCCAACAATGATGATGCAAATAGCATGAATTAAAAATGCCATGAAATCTTCATAAAAGTTGATGCTTGATTATGCAAATCAAAGAATGAAAACCAATGTAAAGAATGGGTAGAAACACAATATGTATTCCTATCATTTGCAATGCATGTCATGGAGACCTAGGGCTTGAATGCATCATGACAATAAAACAATCATAAACGGTAATGCATTCAATATAATGAGAACCAAAATTATGGAAGAATATCATGCTCACTCTTGCAATATACATGTATTATTTGTGAATTGTAATGCATGTCATGGAGACATAAAGCTTTATAAGTGAATCAATAAAATAGAAATCTCCCAAACCCTAATGCATTCATAAAGAATATAAAATAAGACAAAGAAATGGTGGACATATATATATGCATTGTGGAATCATGAGAAACTATACGGTTTGATGGAGTTAGGTCATTGAAATACCTAATCCATCTAAGACATTGACATAACCATTGGAGCCTTGAGAAGTAGAGAGGGATCCAAAATTTGAATGGTATGCTAAAAAAAATTGGTGATTTTGTAGAAACTACAATAGCAAGTTTTATGGGATCAAAATGAGTGTTGACTAGTAGTAAAAATGACATCAATTCAGAGCCATAACATTGGTATTTAACCTCCAATCCAAGTTTGCTGATAAAATACATTACTCTGTTATTTCTTGTGAACATGAGTTGTGTTAGGGTCCCATAAATTATAGGATCTCAGGGTGATTGAGTATTTTGTATTGGTGATTTCATATTGTACATAATTTGAATATTTCGAATGATTTCAAAAAATATGAAAAAAGAAAATGAAAATAGGTTATGTTAAAAAAAATAAGAAAAAAGGAAATAAGAACCCCACAAAATAAAAAATAGAAAATAATATTGAAAGTGCTGCAAGTCTAAATGCCACTACTAATAAGTTAGTTCTTTTAATTCATTATCAAATAAGGTTGTGTGCAATTTTTTTTGAATGCCACAATGACTGAAATTATGTTCAGATCATATAGTTTAATCATGACTGAACACATTTAAATTTTTGTTAAATAGGTTATTGAATAAAGGTTTACCAAACAATTTAATGTTGGTAAAAGAGTAGCTAGGTAGAAATAAAATTGATTCAATAGTTTAATAGTTTAATATGAATCAATGGTGAGATAAGTGATAGGATAAGGTAGATTTTCATAAGAGAAAAGTGATTTGGGTCTACCAGTTTAAATGCACCCTATAAAGAAAGAAGAGAAAATGTTAGCTTAGAAAGAGAATTGAAATGAGAAAGGGTAGGTAGAAGCACTATGGTGTTTAGAGGAAAATCATGAAAGTTTTATTCTAAGATGAATTTCAAATGTATTTTATGTGCAAAGTGTCAGAGTATGCACAACAGAAACTAAACAAATTATACACACAGCAGAAATCATGAGACAACTAATTTAACGTGGTTCACCCAACCAATCTCGGCTACATCCACCAAACAGAGGCATCGGCAATCTTATTATTCAATAGGAGATTACAATAACATAATTCCTCACAAACGCTAAGCTCTAATATCCTCTACGGGCTTACATTTTTATAGCTGGAGATGAAAACTGAATCATAAATTCTATCACAACAAATATAGGAAGCAATAACTCCTCCTCAGGAATAACTGGAGCTAACTTAGCAACAAATCCTATTGTTGTCACATTCATGAGATTTTTTCCAAAATTAATTAACATAAAAAATCTCAACAATCTCCACCTTCACAAAAATTAGCCTAATACCCTGTTCATTTATTATTTTATCTTTTTTTCAATCCAAGAGAAGCCAGACACCAACGTAGCTTCTCTAACAAAACTGGTTTTGTGAACATGTCTGCACAGTTTTCCTTTGTATGCACTTTTTCAAGAGAGACTCCCCTTTCAGTGATAACCTGTCTTACAAAATGGTACTTGATAGGTATATGCTTTGATTTACTATGATAGGCTGGATTGTTAGCCAAATGAATTGCACTTTGACTATCACAAAATAACTTGATGTTGTCCTATAACCTACCAACCTCACCAAACAAACCTTTCAACCAAATTGCTTCTTTGCAAGCATGTGAAGCAGCTACGTATTCTGCTTCAGTAGTGGATAAAGCAACAATGTTCTATATCTTTGACATCTAGCTAATAGCTCCACCTTCAAGAGTAAAGACATACCCTGAAGTTGACCTTCTCTTATCCAAATCACCTACAAAATCGGAATCAACATATCCGCAAACAAATTCACTACTCTTATTATAAGTGATACAATATCACTTGTGCCTCTCAGATACCGAAGCACCCATTTCACTGTTGACCAGTGTTCTTTTCCTGGATTTTCCATATACTTGCTGACAACCCCAACTGCATGTGAAATATCTGGTCGAGTACAAACCATCGCATACATAAAACAACCTACTACATTGGCATATGGAATTCGAGACATATATTCTTTTTCTTCATTTGTATTAGGACATAAACTAGAAGAAAGCTTAAAATGGGAAGCTAAAGGGACTGAAACAAGGTTCACATTGTATATACCAAGCCTCAAGAGTATTTTGTCAATATACTTCTGTTGTGATAGCCATAGCTTACCATTGCTCCTATCTCTGAAAATCTCCATGCCCAAAATCTATCTTGCTGCTCCTAGATCTTTCATATCAAATGTCCTAGCCATCTGAGCCTTTAACCTGTTGATCTCTATTACGCTTTTTCTTGCTAAAAGCATATCGTCAACATACAACACTAAGATAATGAACATGCCATTACTTAATTTCTTAAAGTAAAAACAATGATCATATTCACTTCTTATATAATTTTGACTCATCATGAAAGAATCAAATTTCTTGTACGATTGTCGAGGTGACTGCTTCAGACCATACAATGATTTCTTGAGCCTGCAGACAAATTTCTTGTTGTGATTTTGTACAAACCCTTCTATTAGTTCCATGTAAATCTCCTCATCTAAATCTCCATGTAAAAATGCAGTTTTAACATCTAGTTGCTATAATTCTAAATCAGGTAAAGCAACTAATGCTAATACAATTTGAATTGAAACAATTTTTACAACTCGTGAAAATATCTCATGAAAATCAATGCCTGCTTTCTGAGAAAAACCTTTTGCGACCAGCCTTGCTTTGTACCTGTCCTTTGTAACATCAACAACCCTTTTCAATTTGTAAACCCATTTACATTTCACAGTTTTTTTGTCTTTAGGAAGTTCTATCAGATCCCATGTGTCGTTCTTAACTAATGCCATCATCTCGTCCTTCATAGCTTCTTTCCACTTTTCATTGTTAGAACCTTCTACAGCTTCTTGATAGCATAAAGGTTCATCATCATTAGCAGTTAAAGCAACTAAAGTAACATAATCATCATACCTTTTAGGAGGACGTTTCATTCTTGTGGACCTCCTTAAAGATGTTTCTGGTACTTCCACAATTTGCTGATTATTATATGTAGGAACTTCTTCATGATCTGCATCTGAAACATGTTCATGATTTGCATCTAAAACTTGTTCATGATCTGCATCTAAAACTTGTTCATCTTGACTATCATCAGTATTTGAACTGATTTCAAATTGAATGTGTTGAAGCTTAGATACATTATCCTGTTTCAATTTATCATCTACATATGGATTTTCAAGTGAAGATTCATTAAATTTAACATCTCTGTTAATGTTGATCTTGTGAGTAGTAGGATCCCACAATCCGTATCCCTTAGTCCCATCACCATATCCAACAAAGATATATCTTTTTGATTTAGGATCTAATTTAGAATGTTGATGTTTCGGAACTAGAGCATATGCATTACAACCAAAAACTTTAAGTTTAGAATAATCACAAGGATGACCTTTCCATACCTCTTGAGGAATTTTGCATCCTATTGCAGTTGATGGTGATCGATTTATCAAATAGCAAGTTGTAGAAACCGCTTCTATCCATAATTCCTGCTGCAAATTGGCGTTACTAAGCATACTTCTTGCTCTCTCTAAAAGAGTCATGTTCATGCGTTCAGCAACTCCATTTTGTTGAGGAGTATATACAGTGCTTTTATGTCTTTCGATCCCAACGTCCTTGTAATAATTATCAGATTCCTTTGAAGTAAACTCACCACCATTGTCATTTCTTAAACATTTAATGGTTCTTCGAGTGATGTTTTCAACTAATGCTCTAAATTGTTTGAAAACTGTGAATACATCAGACTTCTTCTTTAACATGTAGACCCACACTTTTTTAGAAAAATCATCAATAAAAGATACAAAATATGACGATCCTCTGTATGAGGTTGTAGGAGATGGACCCCAAACATCAGAATGGATATAATCAAGGATTCCCTTACTATTATGTTTTCCAGTTTTAAACTTCTGTTTTCTTTGTTTCCCAAATAGACAATGTTTGCAGAAATCTAACTTAACAGACTTTAAATTAGGAAGTAACTTACGATCAGATAAAATCTTTAAACCTCTTTCACTCGTATGGCCCAACCTCTGATGCCATAAATGAATAGAATTAATGTCGTTTTCATATACTGTAGAAACATGATCTGACTCTGTTCTTCCTTCTAACTGAAAAAGATTTCCAACTTTCTTTCCTTTCAGTACTAGTAAAATTCCTTTATAAAATTTCATTACTCCACCTTGAACAAAAGTTTTATATCCATTAGTGTCTAGTACTCCTAGTGAAATGAGGTTTTTTCTTAGTTCAGGTACATGTCTTGCATCAGTTAGAATTTTATCTGTCCCATCAAACATTTTAAGCTAGATGTTTCCAATTCCCACAATGTTACATGTGACATCATTTCCCATGTAAACTACTCCATCATTGATTGATTTATATGTTATAAACCATTCTCTATGAATGCACATGTGATTTGACGCACCTGAATCTAACATCCAATGTTGATCTTGATTAGACAAACTAATTAATAACACTTCATCACTCATACCTCAAATGGATGCCGAACATGTATCTGTCATGTTTGCTCCTTTCTTCTCTATCGAAGAGTCTTCTTTGGATGTTTGTTGTCTCTTCCAACAGTCCTTCTTCAAATGTCCCGATTTACCAAAAAACCAACATTTTACCTTACTCTTCTTCCCTTTAGATTTTGAACGCGAGTTGTTGTGCTTACTGAAGTGTCTTTCTTTAGAACGACCTCTGACCATCATTACTTCTGATGTAGAGGTTTCTGATTTTGACATCTTCCTTGTTTCTTCAGACAACAAAGCTCCAACAACATCATCAAATTCAAGGGTTTCTGATGAACTAAGACTTATAGAAGTAACAAAATGATCGCATGACTCGGGCAACGAGGATAATAAAGTTATAGCTTTATCTTCTGATTCAAATTTTACTTCTATACTTTCTAACTGCACCAAGAGCGTATTAAAGGTATTCAAATGATCAGTAATAGATGTACATTCCTTCATGCACAAAGTGTATAATTGTCACTTCAGAAGAATCCTATTGGTTAAGAATTTTGTCATGTATAGCTTTTCAAGCTTTGTCCACAAACCAGCAGCAGTTTTTTCTGACACGATGTTAAACAAAACATCATCCGCCAAACACAGACGAATGTTGCTCAATGCTCTTTCATCCAAGTCACTCCATTCATCATCTGTCATGGTGTAAGGTTGTTTAGCTTTTCCCAACAAAGCCTTTTCCATGCCTTGTTGCACGAGTAGACCATACATTTTCACTTTTCAGATCTCGAAGCTGTTTTTTCCATTGAACTTCTCGATCTCAAATCAAGCACTTTGAGTTTTTTCCATGTTGTGTCACATAAAATCTCCAAATGCAACTTGTAATAAATGAAGTTTGTATTTAAAAAAAAAACCGCCTTTCATCAATACAATGTCTTTGCCTTCAAATATCATTGCATATTACCATTTAAAAAACAAAATATGATATAGATATAATATCATATCTAATACAAATCCCCTTTTTTTTTTTAAACTCTTCTCATGAAATTGATTTTAAAAAATAATGAGTGGAAGAAATTTATCCAAGTGAAACTTATTTTAAAATTATGAGTGGAGAAAGCATGTGATTAACCAAATATGACTAGCACAGAAAGGAAATTCATTTTAGTGCTGACTCACACAGACCTCCATGCTTCAACTTCTGCAACTTTACACAATGATGGTGCCTCCAAACGTAGTCTTTGGCATATGACTTCAACACTATCTCTTTATGCTTTTGGAGCACCCATTCAACACAATATTCTGGTATCGATATTCTGGTACCGATTTGTATTCTCCACAATTTCTTCAGCAACTTTTGATTTCTCCACAATGACTTCCGCAATCTATGATCTATCGACTGATTCAACAACAATTTTAGATTTTTGCTGCCAAATCTTCACTAGACTTTGGTTCCTCACCAGAATCTTCACCTACCTTCAGTTTTTGACCAATTCTATGACGCTAATTAGCTCCAGCAAAACATAAACTCCTAAATGCATAGATATAGGTACAAACATTTGCACTGTGTGACTGCCTCAATGTGGCTGAGTGGCATCTCGCCTTGCTACAGAATATATCCACCACTCGGAATCCTTCCACTTGAATTTGAAAAAGACACAGCTTCACCTCAAACCGCATTAGACTCTCCCAGATCGATGTCGAGCTTCAATGCTTAGATCAGAAACCTATCAATATTCGAAAGCATCTGCAAATCGGATCCACCAATTATCCAGACAGTTACGTGCATAGCCACAGCCACAGTCACCGCTCCAACAATGCTTTGTATATATCTGTGTGCAGAGCCATAGCCACGCAATTACACGGCTCTGATGCCAATTGTCAGAGTATCCACAGCAGAAACAAAACAAATTATACACACAGCAGAAATCATGGGACAACTAATTTAACGTGGTTCACCCAACTAATCTGGGCTACATCCACCAAACAAAGGCATCGACAATCTTATTATTCAATAGGAGATTACAATAACATAATTCCTCACAAACTCTCAGCTCACATATCCTCTACGGGCTTACATTTTCATAGCTGGAGTTGAAAATTGAATCATAAATTCTCTCACAACAAATATAGGAAGCAATAACTCCTCCTGAAGAATAACTGGAGCTAACTTATCAACAAATCCTATTGTTGTCACATTCATGAGATTTTTTCCAAAATTAATTAACAGAAAAAATCTCAAGGCAGAGAAAAGGTAAAAGGATTGAAGTTTTACTCTAAAGTCTAATATATCAAATAATATTTGATATATTAATCCCCTATCCTAAGTTTCAATACCCTAAAGTTACCCCTGGGCTCACATTTCCATTCACCCCCTACCTCACCATACACTCAAATATTTTCCCTACTCTGCATTAAATTCATTTCTCCCAAGCACATTGAATGCCCTGTCACATCATCTTAACGTCATGCCACTTATCCCCTCATCCATGCCCACCTCTCAACATTCGATGGCCCACAACACGTTTTGGGCCCCCCTCACCATTAGAACTTTACCATCGGGGGGGTGGGTCAACACCACACGGTATTTGAAACCACGCTCACTGCAACATGTCAACACCACATGATTTCACACCCCGCTCATCCAAAAACCATTAACCACCTCCCCCCCCCCCCCCCCCTTGAAAAGAGGTTTCTTTGCCTCCCGATACCACTGCTCTATTCATTACGCTCCCACGAGTCGTCCTTCACCATGTCATATGCCCGTTGATCCCACCAATCACATCCACTCCCTCCAAAATTAATCCGTTAGGCAATTAATTTGCTTAACTGTTAATTCAACAGACCCGTGCCACCATCAATAGGAAAGCCAAAATATTATATAATCCCTTCTTTTGCTCATTCACTCGTTACTGATTTTCATGCTGTCATTGTCATTGTCCTGTTACAAGTTTCCTAAGACGAACTCCAACAATTTCGCTCGGTCGGGGACATTGCCCGCTCACTCAATTTCATGTCAATAACTTGTCTTCTTGTTTGCAGATCCCAAGTCCTCTCTCCACACTGTAAAAATGTAATCCAAATTTCACCACTATCTGTAGCTTTATCCAATCATGCCTCCAAAAGACAGGGGACCAGAAGAACCTGTGAGTCTTGTGATCCACCCTCCCATTGATTTTCACCACATCCCTTTGGCAGATAGAGACTATAAAATTCATGAAACTCTATATGAATTTGATTTTTTTGAGATGTATTGCTGGCTTGAGGACAAGTTAATAGATAAATCTAATGATATTCAACTATGGGAATCTAATTTTCCCCACTATATCTTTCCTTGTGCCCACAATACCCCTAAATTTGTCAGGAAATGTCATGCATGTTATCTTTCTAGCGAAAGAGCTATTATTGCCCCCACTGGAGAAATTTTGTTCACTATCACTCCCCAAGCTATAGACCAAATGATGCAAGCCCCTACAGCAGAGAGTGCCAGCGCTTTTTCTCATGAAGCACTTGTTGAATTATATCAAAAACTGGACTTTACTAAGAGAGCCAAAACCCTTGAGATTTTCTTGACTAAAGATGCCCCATTACCCAAGAAAAATCCTCCCTATCGATCCTTACTTCTCCCTAAGAGAGCCAAGAAAATCATCACAGTCATCTCCTACCTCCTTGGCTATTACTTTGATTAGTGGGTAGATGAAGCAATTATAGGATTCCTTTCCATTTTCTTTGAAGATTCCAAGCCTTCAATCTTGTTTAACTTTAGAAAATTTCTTTCAGATTCTGCCAATGAGCAGTTTATCAAATTCCAAACTGAGGAAGTAGTCAAATATGCTTCGGTGTTAGTTTATATGTTTTTATATTTTCAGGGAGACAACCTCAACCTTGCCTTACAAAACATGGATGAAGAAGGAAATCAACAGTCAGTCATCTTCTCAACTATGCAGGTAATGAAGGAACAAAAGGAACTTTCATACAAACAGTTCATAGAGATGTTTGTACATCCAGAACTCAGTCTCCTATGTAGTAGGACACAGCCAAGGATCAGTAAAGAAATTAGGAAAGTTTTACAGCTATTAGACCAAGTCCAGATAGGGGATTGGTGCCTTTATCAAAATTACATGGAGATGAGGATATTTGGGTGTGATATAGCCCCTTACAAGCTGCCAAAATTCCTCCCAAAGAGGATTTTTACTCTAGAATACATTAGGAAAATTCTCAATATGGATGAGATTCACTTTGCAGCTGCGAATAAGAAATCCCAATTCAAAATCCAACCTCAAATTGGGCCTTTCATTTGCAACAGCAAGGCAGTAGTGGAAGAAGAAGATAAATTACTGAAAGAGATGCACTTCAAACTCAGTTTCACATGGTCATATGATCCATTAGGAGTCATCTCCAAGTTGAGGGTAGAGAACAAATCTACTACTTATTTTCACACACCCAGACCAGAAATTAAAATATATAAAACCCAACTACAATGGACTGATAATACTCTATAGTAGGAAGAGGAGCAGTTAGTGTCCACTTTAATAGTGTAGACTCGTATCGCAAAGGAGAAATCAACAAAGAGGAGCAGGGAAGAAGAGTCACCTTCAGTGACTGAGATTTCTAGTGAAGGCTTTAAAATAATGTATAGAAAAAAGGCTAAGTTACATTCTAAACTAAGCCTAAACAAGGATTTAGAGCAAGAAAATGCTATCACCACCAAAGATACATTTGTTTCCTCATTGGTGGGTGATCACACTACACTTTCGCCCACCACCTCCACAGCTTCACAAGACCAGCAGCAGGTTATGCAAACCAGCACATCTACCACAGGGGAGATAGAAAAGAGTATATTTGATATATTCAAAGAGATTAAAGTGAGAAATTAGGCCTTGAAAATCAACACATATAATCACTTCTGGAAGTAGACATCCAACTCTCAAAGCAAACCACTGTCAGCCTTTGGTTCAGAGAAAGGAAAAATGCAAATGGCATTCCTCCTAGCACAAATTCCCCGGCGAAAGGAAACTTTAGATTACAGGAAGACATCATTTGAATTTGATGTGAAAGACATGCATCCCATTGACCAAATGGAGATGCACAAGCATACTTGACAAATGATTTCATCTACTCTCACTAACACTGCTACGAGTTTGTCTAAATTGCAGGTTACATTAGCCAATGTCCAATCACAAGTAAAGATGGAGAAGGTCTCTGCACTTGCCAAAGACACAAGGATCAAAGATTTGGAGGACTTGGTGATCAAAGTAGGTTATGATCCTGCAAATATCAATGTTGTAGAAGAGATTGTAAGGAAAAAGAATACAGACATCACAACATTAAGGAAGCAGTTGAAATTTCCAACCATAGAAGATCCTCTGGCCAAGGACATTGAACAAACAGAGTCACGGAAAGCAGACATGATGAATCTCATCATGGAGTAGAGTTTACAGTTGAAGAAAATGGAGACATAGATGGAAAAGATAATCAAATAAAAGGAGAAAGCTACCAAAATGGTTGTTTTCCCTTTGGAAGCACTACCTATCATAGCCATTCCTAAAACTACATATTCTACAACAAGCACAGGGGTTGTTGCAGATTAGTTAGCAAATGTAGTGCAGAGCATGGCTCTCCAAACTGAAGAAATCAAAAGATTGTAGGCTCAAGTAAATCTTCTATGAGATCAGAAGACAAAGACTGAGAATTTCCATGCATCAGAACTATTGAGAGCTTAAAACTAGGTAGAAATATGGAGGAAATCAGAAATTGAGTTATCTATTGGCCACACATTGGCCCAATTTAAAGAAATTATATGAAACAACATCATTGAGGCAATGGATGAAATATGGCCTTGTATCCATATTATATTTGAGTAGAAAGAGTTGATGGAGAAAGCCAAGCAGACCATTTCCACTATCAACAATTATTTGGGAGAAATGCCTACCACGTCCAATCACATCATCAAATTTCTCAACTCTAAAAACGGATATGAATTGGATGATTTGAGAGTAGATGACCGAATAGAAACAATCTAAGAAATAAAGAAAGTTATGACAAGAAAGAACTTGGTTGTGTAGCTGATAGAGAAATGTCACACTTTGGAGGTACTAGTTAACATGCTTTTCACTAGAATAGAAGCATTAAATAAGAAAGGCATGCCTTCTTTATTTGTGATCAATGACAAGTTGATCACCAGGGAAGATTATATGAAGAAGCTGAAAGACATTACAAAGGATACAACCAAGTCTTCCCACATCAAAGGTTCTATGACAGGGAGAGATTTTTATGAAGCTATCAGCAACATGAGTTTCATCCAGCATGAGATAAAAACACATTTTTGTAGTAAAACCCACATTCGATCGATATATTGAGGTACATGAGATCTACTGCAAAGTAACAAAAATTTCCATTCCAGATGAGGAGCAATTGGATAAACTGTGTGAATTTTAGGATTAAAGAAAGGGCCAACTTCACCAGCACGACACACAAATAGTGGCCACTCAGCAACTGTTCTCCACCAAAGCAATGATAGATTTCTAGATCACTTCGCCAATTCACCTCTTTTGGTTGCATTATTTCATTTCTATTAGTTTGAAGTTAATAATAGAATTCTGTGTCAATGAGGCATTAATTATAATATGTTTTGCAAATTATTTTCAAATACTTCATTCAGTTGAAGTATTGAGGGTCAGTTCCTCATCATTGTAACTCTTTTTATCAAGCACTGTACCTTTTCCACAGTGTTGGAGCATCATTATCAAAAAGAAACTTCATAGGATACTTATGTTGTGATATACTGGTGATGTTTTTTTTAGTGCAACTGTTGTTTCCAATGTCATTCTCTGTATGTTTATCATATGAAATCTAATTGTAAAACATGAGATGTGAAAAATAAGATATGTTAATTGAACACCTTATTTGGATTATTTTTACAATATGTATGTTTTCTTCTGAAATATGATTCAAAATTTCTTAAATGCTTTTCAATCACTGCTGAAACACACTTTTTCTCCATTTCATAATTCAATTCAAAAGATCCAGTAAATGTAATTAGCTTGGCATGTGATTACTCTTTTAAACATTTGGTGTAACATCCAACGTCATTTGACTCCATTACCCAATGGATTCTTCTTGATCTTCCAACCAAACCATTTTCAAAATCAAACTCTTTGCCCAATAACTAGCTTGAAATTCCCAGTAAACAAAGCTAAATCTCACAGAGGAGATCCCTCTCTGAGTTTAGGAGGGCTAGATCCTAAACTCAAAATTGGTTTTGATGTTGTCTCCAAAGTGTGAGGCAATGCCATTCCACAAGACATCAAGCCCTCCCCTGGCCTAGCCCTGATTGATTTTCCAGATGATTTCGATGTAGATATGGAGTATCAACTTAGGGAAAGAGACCCAGCAACTTTGGAAGAAATGCAAGCAAATGCAATTAAATTTGAAGCCAATATCTTGGCCAAAAAAGCCAAACTAAAGTTTGAACATAGAGTAACCATAAAATAAGAACCTTTTACTTTTTCTCTTCACCATAATATTGATAACCTAGTGAGAGTAGTGAATCAAATGTTGCAAAGAGTGAGCATCAATGAACAGAATCAAGCAAGATAAAACCAAAATGTTCAACAAACCAGAAACAAAAACTTTAGAAGAAATGTTCCCCAAATTAAACAAAGAGAGAAAAAGGGACTAGATCAGCAGATTCAACATCCTTTTCAGGAAAATTACAGAGATGATCAGGGGAATATTTGGATGATAACCAAATTAATTTGTTAGGGATAAGTGATGATGAAATAATTTTCCTCACTCAGGAGGAACAATAAATTTTTCTTATAGCCTAGACTAAAATGAATTCTGAAGATTCATAAGACTTACAAACAAGGAATTGCAAATGCCATAATGGAATTCCATAGGCAGTATAATATTAGAAGTAAGAAAAATGAAGATACTGCAAATAAAAAGAATGTTGAAAATATTGTTAAAAAGGTCCCTCATTATGATCCCAAGAAAACAAAAGAAAATCCCCCTAAGAAAACCATGGAAAATCTTGGAAATAAAGTAATTTGATGAGATCAACCAACCAACCAATCAAACAAATTCAAACAAAAAACCAAGAATAATCATAACTAGCCTAAAATGAAATTAAAAACCAAGCTAAATTATAAAGAGAGATCCCTCTCTGAAGTTGGCAGGGCTAGATCCTAGCTTCAAAAGTGTTTTGATGTTGTCCAATGTATTTACTCCCAGAACCTCAAAAATACAAAATGATAACAAGTTGAACAAAGCATCATTCTTTGTCTTCTTGACCTATAACTTTATATGGAAGAGTTTGGTCATGACATTCTCTTCATGTTGATGAAATATAATTAGATTCAACTCTTTTTAAAATTAGTTACAAACAATATTTTTGTCCATGTTGGAGCTACTTTCAACTTAACTTGGATCTAAGGTGATAAAATTATTATTTTTTATATCCTTCTTCTAGTTCTTTAAGTTCACCTCTAGATGAAATTTCCAGAACTTCGCATTTATGTGAATGCTACAATGATTGTAAAGGTTGCTAGGAGTTTTAAACTATTGCGTAGTGGATTTTCTCTTATTTTCCTTCTCTTCTTTCCACTTCTTTTTTCCCTCCTTGGAAGTTTCCCAGTGGTCCTTTTACATTGAACCACTTCACTACCTTTTCCTTTAGCCTATAATCTCCAAGTATTATGCATGCACACAAGCCTCATCCACCATTTTAGGTTTGAATAGCATCACTTTCTATGACAAATGGTTTTATAGATCCACCAGGTACTTCAGGAGTAAATATCATTTCTTGGGAGAGATACCCAACATTATTTCTGCCTTCATCAATTCTACAATTTCTTTTATAAACTCTACTCCTATATCTACATGAAGAACTACCATGAGATCCCTTAGTTCTCTACATACATAATAGGGCATAATTGGGAATTTATGAGTCTTAAAATTTCCCAACCTAGTTATTAGAGGATCCCCCTCCAGCCAAAAGGTTTCCATGTGGCTTTCCCACTAGCTAAGGGCATGGTGGCCTAATGTCAAATATGCAAACGAAATTTTGTGTTCCTCACCTATGGTGAATATTAAAGTAAACTAGTAATTATTGAAAATACTAATTTAGTTTCAAAGGATTGGTGTCACCTTGATATAAATTTTTGTCCAGTTGTGTTTCCATTTTGAATACAGAATTTGAATGGTTCATGGCATTCAATTTTGACTACTCTTTTTTGGGTTTTTGTTGAAATCTCTCTCTATATCTTCCCGGTCCCCAAATTTTCCCTTTGATTTGACCTCAGTTTTGAAACCTATATCTTCTCCAATTC
The DNA here is from genome assembly GCA_000404065.3 of Pinus taeda. NCBI lineage: Eukaryota > Viridiplantae > Streptophyta > Pinopsida > Pinales > Pinaceae > Pinus > Pinus taeda. Next base: position 84,621 of record APFE031496039.1, read on the forward strand.
CATACCTTTTTTCTAGAGCCACCATATGTATGTTCATATTATGGTTGGTATTTGTGACCTATAACATCATGGTGTATGGAACTTATGTGGGAAATGTTTATCCCTGAAAAGACATGATTTAAGGCCTTGAATTGGACCTAGAAAAGTTTAGAGACAATTTCTCCTAACCATATCCCACCGATAAAATTGCTCTTATAAGTTGAATCCTTTAAGGTTTCCACTCTAAAAGCATCAATATGGATGAAAAATGATATGGTGATCCAATCTAGATCACTAACTTGAAGAATTGAAGGTAGATGCCAATTTCATAGAGTCGATGGCTGATGACAAGTTTGGGAAACCATAGTTTCATTAACATAAGAAAAACTAATGTGCATATGAGAAGGAATATGCAAATGAAAAAATGTGTAAAATTTGAGTGAGGTGTATACAAAGAAGTTCATAAGAAATGAAGAATAAATTGTATGAACACTACAAAATAGTTTGCATAAGATAATTGGGTGTTTGAAAGGTCATATAATATACAAATGGATGTGCAAGAAGGAAATTAAAATTGAAGCAAGAGCATATTAGAATTTTGAGTGTCAAAATTCCATGTCGAATGGTTGATTTCTAGACATGTAGCACGTAGAGGTGGATGAATTATTATATATCTAAATAATTATAGGAACTAAGGAGGAAAATAGAGATACCTAAGGAATGAAAGAGATAAATATAGAGAAAATTAAATGCATATGCTTATTAGAGCCATCCCAAGCACAACTTTCCAAGAACCATTAGCGTGGTGTTAAAAAACACTATTTCTTTTATTGGGTTTCTTTCATGTGACTATGATTCATTGGTTGATTTAGGGACCACAAAAGAAAACAAAGCTAGACCCATTAAATAGTAACAAATAGGAGTCATTTATAACTTAACTGAATTAAAAACACATCACATACCACATAATGAATAGAGAATAACAACAATACAACATACCTGAGTACTTATCTATGGTCAACAGAGTAAATCATCAAGTTTAGATAGGAGGTATCATACCTTTGATGAGTTCTTGCTTGGAATTTTCATAGTTTGAGGTTTATACCAACAAATAGGTTTTTATAGTGGTATACAAAATGACCTAGTATATAATATTTAAATAAAAACTCTCTTTTATTTCATGTTCTTTCACTCTATATCATAGATTCTCCTTTGATAACCATCAACCTAATTAGAAAATCACTTCCTTCGAAGCCTATTAATGAGACTAAGAATATGATTTCCCTCTATGAAACATGCCAACCAGTATTCATGTTTCCATTCATTACCATTTATGGAAACCACTAGATCAATGTGCCCTACAAAAAATGCATTCCCAAAAATAAAGAAAGAATACTATAGTCATGCTTGTTAATAAAAATTAATAAAATTTTCATTGAACTTGGTTTTACAAGATTTTATATGTGATCATAATCTATTTAAATACTTATTGGTATTCCTCCAACTGTGATAACTCTATAAGTATATTTTGACCAATGGAGAGTGATAGTTGATCCTAGCTATCAATGAACTCTATAGCTTTTCAATTGTCCCATTCACTACTACATGCAACACAAAAGCCGGTGATTTCTCTTATCCATATTTCAAGTATAAAATTATTGCATTTAGAGGGAATTACAACCCAAAATGGGGGAGATGTTGTAGCAAAGCATTAGATTAGATGTTGTAGTAGAGTGTTACATCAAAAAATAATAATTTTAAAAGATATTGTTAACCCAATTAAAAAAATATGAAAAGTAAAAAGTAATAGAATTTAATAATATAAAAAAAAAACAAATGGCTCAATTCAATTGTGATACTTGAATTTGTTTTTTACTAATAAACTCCAAACAATTTTTGGGAGAAAAAGACACAAATACATATCACATTAAAAGAAAATTTAAATAATGATACTGATATTTTAGCCATGATTTTCATTAACTTCATGTTTAAATTTAATTAATACACTCTTACAATAAATCTTTTCCTAATTATATATAATATATATTATTATTTCATATTCTTGTTTCTTTGACATGTTTTAATTTTTTTTATTTTGGTTTAAATTTTATTCATATGCATAGTATAGATTGATTATATATAAGACATTAAATAAAGCACATTAAATAAAAATGCCATATGTATGTGTATGTAGATATATTATTTAGGGTTTTAATAGAATAGAAATAATAATATTTCTATATATAAATGTGAAAAAGATATATAGTATAAATATTAATTATTAAATCCAATATTATTATATAAATTAAAATAATGAAAGTCTATGTTTCTAGCCATGATATTCATGTTTAAATTTTGGATATTAAACATATAAAAATTTAATATTTATAATGAACCCTTTTTTTAATCTATATATGTAAAAATATAAAATCTATATCATATCCATATCACATTGAAAAATTAATTATAATAAAATTATAAAACATGTCAAAGAGGAACACCATGTGCATATGTATTTAGCCATATGTATTAGGAGGGTTCTAGTTACAATTAAAAATAAGAATATCTCTTTATTTGGAGATGTGAAATTTATGTAAATATCAATGGTATTATAAAGAACCAACATAGATCTATATTAGATCTAGATCTATCAAGTGTTGAGAGGGGTCAAGTCACTCAAGATGCAAACCTCTTTTTGAGAGCAAAATGTGAAGAAAGATTTGTACCTTGAGAGTTTGATTCCTCTCAATGCTCGATATATCCTAAGTTAGATGGATCTATGTTGGTTTTATGTTTGAATTGAATGAAATCCTAAGCACCTTGGATTTTTTTCACTCATATAATCACAATCTATCTACATTGACCACCTTTAAAAATTGAAATTTCTTGGTTGAGTGGTGTTATTTTGTTCTTTCTCCCTCCCCATAACTAAAAAGAACCATTTAATAATAAAATTTGCAACTCAAATGAAGGAAATAATAGTGAAATTAATTCCTTACCTACATAATGTAGTTCTCATGCCTGCACTTACTCCAACATGCTCCCCTTTTACGTTTCCAATCTCAAAATAGTTTTAAATATGTTGCACCTTTCCTTTTTTCTGTAATATACACATTCATTGAAATACACATGCATTTTTGAACTAGCCAACACAACCATCTAACCAAATTCAATGTTGATACATCTATATATTTTCCCCTTTAAGGGATTGTTGAGTAACTAAAACTAGTGTTGTATATAATTCATGTCACATGTCATCACTTACATAGAAGTGATACTCTTTCTATATCATGTGATACCTTATTGTATTCAATATTATATATCCCATACCTATATTAGATATGTAACATTATGTTGACTTTATCTAAGTGATAATACTAGATTTGGATCTCATTTTGCAATTGAAGGGTGTAACTCTCTACAAAATCGACCACTAAAACTATAACACCAATGGGAAACATATCACTACATAATTGAAAATGCACATCTTGTCATCAAGCCATATGGACATGCTACACATATTGTTAGGTATTTTCAAATAATTTCATTATGAAGCCACATACTCATAGCTGGTAGAAAAACAATAAAGACATATATTTACATTTCTACAAATAAAAATGAAAAAGAAAATAAAAAAATGTTAAAATCCTAGCATCGAAGTGAAATTTGAAAGAAAATATACTATTCAAGTACCCATTACTAACCTGAGAAGGGACCAAATGTATCTTTATTTATTCATTCCCTCCTTGAGCATTGTATGTCAAATATTTAAACATTTACAAGCTAGCCTCTTTCCTACCCAATTCTTATTTGTAACACTCCCTTCCACCCCCCTTGAACAATCTTGAGCTATAGAAGGTGTTACCAATGTCTTAACCTGATGGAAATTGTTTTTCATGAAAATGGGGTTACCAAAATGCTCCATTTTAAAATTTTGTGGAATTAAGAATTATTATTACCATTACATCTAGCTCGGTGAGATATTTCTGGTGATATAAATTTATTCTCAATCTATGTCTTGAATCAAAAGTTATACACAAAATGGTTTTGGTATATTAATGACATCTAGGTCATCATCATAATTCCATGTGACACCTATGTGGCCTCATACCTAGTCCAAATGGTAGTGGCACATTGACCTCTAGGCCCAACCACTTTGGAATAGTAAGGTGTTGCTTACATTTTCTTCCACTACATTTATATGCCTCCCAATCATACGTCGAGAACCGTGTGCATACTGGAGACTCTAGTCCAACTCATACTAGACTAGGCTCCACTCTACAATATTTTCATATATACATAAAGATAACAATCAAAAATGAGATATACACAATCCAATGACACACTTGGCATGCCTCTCCTTAGGTTTGGGAATTCCACTTACATTATGGGCCTACTGGCTCAACAACTAAAGGTCAGGATGGACTTGTTCTAGACATGCCATGTCAAGTAGGAACCATGAGTTTTGAAAAAACTTCAAGGTGTGAGGGTTCACTCTGATACTAGAATTACCGATAAATGGAGGTCCCAACATCTATTCATGCATACCAGGTTAGGGTGGTTTCACCATGCCAAAACTTGGTGTCGTAAATCTTGCTTGAGACCTAAGGCCCCAAGGTTTGGTGCCTCCCCAAATTTGGTTATAGTGGCTAATTATATTGGTTTTCCAATTATAGATAGGTGATATTGGATTTTTAAAAACGTACTAAAGGAAAAATAATTATCCCTATGGCCTTGTGTCTATTGATCATTTCGAGGCAACAATATTGGCCATGGTATAAGTTTGAGTTAGTCCATGGTATTCTTCCATGATATTACATAGCCCATTGTATTTGTTATGATGAAGCATACTTAAAGTCTTGAAGAAATCCATTATGGAATGAAAAAGGGTATATACATAAAGTCGGGTTACACTTTTCGGCAAGCAAGGGTGCATTTTGGGTAAAAAATAGCATCTCGGTCGAGTTATTTTAAGTGCTTGATAGAGAAATATTTGAGCCCTTAATTGAGTTGTTTGATGGCGTAAAGATAACTTAATTTTATGTTAAAACACACCCTCGGTCAAGCCCTTGTGTAAACTGAGATTATCTAAGAGCTCAATCGAGCCACTAAATTTCCCACTAACACAATTAGGTGCATAATTAAAAGAAGTAGCTCGATTGAGCCTTAAATCTCGAGAAACTTATGGGTTTGATTGAGCCTCAAAGTTAGAACAAGCGTTAAAGCTAGATTGGGATGTAGGCTAGATCAAGCCTCTATTTAACCATGTTAAGGGCTCGTTCGAGGGATTTTTAAACCCCCAATCGATCTATTTGAAATGTTATCTCAAGAACTCGATTGAGCCTTTTGAGCACTCAATCAAGTTACTGAGGGACTAGAAAATAGAGTTTTAGCTCCCATTCTCCACATTTCTCTCCAACACCATTTGTACCCTAATGGACTTAAGGAAGAATTTTCACTTACATGGTGAAGTTGATCATGTTGAATTCATGAAGAAATCCTCTATCCAATGACATATGAGTTTGACATTTTCGAATTCATATGATATTTTCCATCTAATTTCTTTTAAACATAATACTTGAAAGTTTTTTGGACAGTTTCAAAGGGGTTGAATAAAAAAACAATAACATAAACTATACACAATGAAAAAATTTCAAAAAATACCACTAACTTCATTTATGAGTCTTCTTCAAAAGGGTACTTTTGGTTTTTAAATTTATTTAAATAGTTGAAAAAATATTATGTTAACACGTGTCTACAAAATACAATTGAAATATTACTTTTTCAACTTCAAAAAATAATAAAAATCATAATTTTGCATTAAAAATTTAATTTTTGATATATGTGATTTCTCTCTGTGTAAATCATGTTCATATATCATTTTTTTTAAATTACATATTTTAGACTAAGTTTTACTACATAACACCTGCATACCTTTTAAGATGTGCGAAAAATTGCAAAGACAAATATTTCATTTAATGGAAAATTGACATACTATAGGACACTAATTTTTTTTTGCAAAAAATAACATTAGGACAACAACATAATTCTCCACAAATTATCTTTCTTACTTCAAATCAAAATTCAAAATAATTATATGAATTTTGAGGGCTTCAATTCAATAAAAAAATAAAATTTTGAAATTTCATAGCCACATTTTACCCAAAATTGTAACCCATCTTCAAATATTCACCAAATAGCATCAACTTATATCCATTAACGCTTAACTTCATCTTAGATGAATTTAATATGTATGAAAGTTGATTATATTTATAAAATGAAAAATATATAATATTATACTTTTATATTTATGTCAATATATGTTATGTCAAAATTAATTAGATTATATGTTATATTTAAAAAAAGTATATTAATGATAGTCACCATTATTATATAAGTTATTTTTTTATTTATTAAAAAATATGATAACAAAATTAATTTATTTATTATAAATTATTGAAAATTTTCAAAAATATATCTGGATTATGTTTACTACAATGATTGTAAATATACCCGAGGAAGAGATAAGGGAAAGAAGAACAAATAATTAAATTATGGTTAGCATTAAAAATCTAACCAAAATAATAAATTAAATAATTTTAATGATAAATTTAGAAATATTAGATAAAAAAAAAAGTAAAAACTTAAAGAGAAACTAAAGTAATAAAAAAGATATAAAATTATAAAAATTGATAAGATATAAGAATATTTTTCCCGGCTGTGGGTGCGAGCAGGTGAAAGGAGTACGGGGGCAGGCTTCCCACTAGGCAAGTGGCGGCCCAGGCCCGCCACCTGTACAAGACCATTAAAGGCCTGCCACCCCTCCTGCCTTAATTCACAATCCAGAAGCATCGCTCAAAGCAGACGAGCCACTCCAACCATCCATCCTCGCGCGCGTTCTGCAACTCCACCCTCCAGGAAGCCGATGAAAGACATAGGGTCGCACATGGCTCGAAGTGCGACAAATCAGTATAATTATAGAGCAATGAGGCAGGTAATGCATTGTTTGTTGGTCGTTCTGGTTTTCATTCGGCTCTGGATTTCTTTGCTGTGTTATGTGCAGAGAGGCAGGCACTGCAAAGAGTCAAGTCGGCTCCTTGTTCATCCCTCCCTTGTCTCTGAGCTTGCCTTACGCTGCGATTGGAACTCCAAACCTTGGCCCGCTCTCCAGTTCGCTCAGGTTTGTTTCAGCGATTTTCTCCTGCAATTCCCTATTCCTCCTTTCGCTCTTTGGCCATATTGTGCCTCTCCGCCTTCAGTTCATCAGTCTCACCATATCCTGTCCATTCCTTGCTTCACTAGCCACCCCCGTGTCCATTCTGGTCTGCAATGCCTCGGAAGAGGCTTTGCCTCAGTAGCCGCCGTGGAGGGTCTCGTGGAGGGGCAAGAGGACGAGCCAACCCACCTCGCTCCTCTAATTTGTTGTCGGACAATGCTAATAGTGCTCGGTACAGACGAGGGAGAAGTCAGGGGTGAACTCGAGCCTCGGCATGTGATCACTTCTCCCATCCTACAACCAGGTTCAGCTTCCCCTTCCTTCTCGACGCCGAAACTTACTATGTATCTGTCAAAATCGAGAAATGCGAGCGTGGGGTTCCTTCGCTAGCTGCAGAGGAGCACAGGCCTCCTGCCTCAACCTTGGATCAACAAACACTGTCTCCTGCCCAGAGGGTTTGTCCAGCAGTTCAGCCTCCTACTCCAGAGCTGGGTCAGCGCAACTTGTCGGAGGCAACAGCGGGGGTCGTGGCGGGTCCAAGCGCTCCAACTGAAGACGATGCGCCTCATACAGACTCAAGTGAGCCAGACCCGTATGCTTGCAGGGTGGTGGAAGAGGTGCCATCCACCTCTGTGGACGATTGAGCCAGTTTTCAGGAATTCAGGGCGGAGGGTATGGCATAGTCATTTTGTTTATCTAGTTGTTCAAGTTTTGTGTCTTTACAATGTTCTCTCTCTATGTAATGTTGCTGCTCTACTCAGCCCCATGCAGGATAATCATAGTTCTTATAATGTGCTTCTGTTTGCGGCTTCAATGGCTGAAAATCTAGTCAGGAAATATGGTTTTTGAGTCGGTTATTGGGATTTTGGTTTTGAAGTCTGTAATCGGGAATATGTCTGGGTTTCTAGGTTCTTCTCTTCACTGGTTAGAGTTTTGTAACAGCAGGCAAGTCTCCCAAACCTGGGGTAGGACAAATGCCTGGCTGGATATGGGCAACAATGTGCAAAATCCATCTCTGTATGATGGTGATATCTGAGGCATGCCTCGTTGTAATTTTCTAAAGTTTTTTATACTATAATAGAATTAGACTAATTTACAAAAAAAAAGATATAAGAAATTTTTGAAATTGAGATTTCATATAGATAGCTAAAAAATATTAAGATAAAAAATTTTTTAGTCCTTTCCCACATTTTAATCATTTTAAAGGAATTACATATTTTAACAACAATAAATTAAATTAAATAGATTAACCATTACTCATACCAATCATTTAAATTAAATTCAATTATATATTATATATATAATAGATAGAATAAGTTTTGAATTATACTAAATATTTTATCTAAGTAAACAAACGTGAGTCTAACATTATTTATGTTTTAAAAATTATAATATTTACAATAAAATATTATTAATAAAATATATTAGTAAAAATATAATCATAAATAAGAAGATATTTTATTCATTTATATAAATTATTATTAAAAGAAAAGAAAAGAAAAAAAAAAAAAAATATATAGATATTTATAATATATATATATATATATATATATATATTTATATATATTATAGAATTTATTATAGAAAAATAGTATTATATAAAATAAATCAAACTATATACATATACACATAATTACAATGTAAATATTCATATATAAAGTTGTGGTGATATGAGAATGCTTCTCTCACTTTTTCAGAGCATATGATTAAGATGTTAAAGAATTACAATTAATAGCTTACTTTCTTATCATCTGATGATCTATGTTATGGGTCTTAATTGATGTTAATTATCATCCTCTCAATAATTTTGTAATTTATATATTCATTTTTACAAAAAAGTTGTGAAATATGATAATATAAAGTTAAACAAGATTATAATCAAAATAGATTTAAGTTAAATGATAAAAAAAATTACACATCTAAATATTTGATCTTTCTATGCACATGAATTAAAATAAATTTAGAATGTATTTTCAATATTTTAAATATGAACTAATGATATTTTAAATTGTAGTATTTAGGGAAAATTGTAAGGCTTAATATAAGCAGACAGGCTAATTTTCCATGTTTTTCCCCACAACAAAAAAAAACTTTAATTTCTTTTTTTTCATTTATTTTAAATATGAATTAATGATATTTTAAATTGTAGTATTTAGGGAAAATTTTAAGGCTTAATATAAGCAGGTAGGCTAATTTTCCATGTTTTTCCCCACAACAAAAAATCTCCAATTTCTTTTTTTTCTAAAATGATTCTCATAAAAATATGTAGTCTAAAGTTGTCTTACATTTATATATATATAATATAATATATATATATATATATATATATATATATATATTATATAACAAAGAGAGAGAGATTCAAATATTTTACACACTGCATATTAGGGACTAATAAGATAAACTTTCGTCCTTAAAATTTTCCCTCTTAGTATTTTAATTTTCTCTTGTTCTATATTGGCTTATTTTTTTGTCATTCAAAAGTGCTTTCATTAGATTTTCAAAATAACATAGCTTACAAAAAAGATCTCAACAGTCCCCACTCTCTTGGGACAAACAAACATTGTGAGATTGGGGACTGGAGTATACCAGTGAGGACAAATTACATACATTATTTCTTATAAGTGTTGAGGCCTTAGCCTACTAACATAGAAACAAAAAGAAGCCTCAGTTGATAGCAACATGTCAGGGAAGGAGGTGGGGAGGCATTACAGGAGGAGTTGTGAAATACCCAACACGGTCATGAATGTGGAAGTCAATGTGCTCCACTTGAGCTTCCAAGATGCAAAGATGGTCATTGATATGTATCTCACTACACCAGAGGTTGTCCAGTTGCTCCAATATTTCACTCTGACTATACTAAATATCTCTTAGATATGCCACAAACTCATTGCTTTCCTCATACCTATGGTTATTGAGGATATTGATATGAAACTAAAGGTGGAGAAATTAATTTGTTATAGTATCTAATGAGGTCAGGGCTACAAGGTTGCCTAGAGAATTCTCTAGAGAAATAGCCTCAGATTCATCGGTTTCTCGCTTGGTTGAATTGCCGGAATATGAAGAGTGCCTAGGCTCTGGATGATTAGCTTGAACTTGTTAATGCCTCCCTCGGTGAGGATGGCCCATTTGGTGGGGCATGATAAAATCAAGAGTGGATGATGGAAAAAACAGGAGGAAGCCTTGGATGATGTTGTATCCCACTTGCAAAAGACGCAACCAAACCCAAAACCACAGGGCCACTACCATACTACCATATAAACTTCCAAATTTCCACCATAACCCAAAGATGAAAATGAATCTAAGACCTCCTAGACCAGAGTATAAGGCAAAGAAGCCTTCGCAAGAAAATTCAAGGCATACCACTAGTGGCGAGCACAACCTTGATTAGGGAAGAGGAGAGTGAACTTCCTGCACGCAAAGGAGTAATTCTAGAACCATGAAGCCAAATTCCCAAAATTAAGACACCATTCACACACCTGAGAGAGCCCAGAAGAGCCTGTGTAGACAATGGAGGATCCACCAATGGCCAACGATGTTGTAGAAGCCTTTGAAGGTGAAAGATGATTATCTAGGTTCCACAGTCCCAAGGGCAGACCAAGAGGTAATATACAACCCATGCTCGGAGGTAGACCACAACTTCCTCTCTCCTCAGCTTAGATCAACACCCCAACAGAATGCCATAACCCCAAACCCAAGCACCTTCACAAACCTTCAAACCCAAATTCATCTCCCAAATTTCTGAACTAAGACACGCAAGGTGCATATCGGTGAATTTAAATACTAGCTATGGGGAGGGACTCATCATGCTGTGGTAATGAATGCAAGTGTGGAGTGTCTAGGCTCTATCAATGCCCATGTGGAGGAGGAGTTGCCCCCGAGGCCTTGCATGAGACAGATGGGGCTCTTGTTCTATATTGTCTATTTTAAATATAAATTTAATTTAAATTTGCACCATAATAATTTTAACTATGTCCATATTCTCTAAAGTTATTATTAGAAAATTATATATTATAGAGCAATGTAACAAATAAAATATATTGCAGAAATATAAACACATAAAACAAGAGAGACACAGATATACATGGTTCACCTAATTTGGGCTACATCCATGAAGAAACAACTAGTCCTTCCTTTTATATTATAAAGCAAAATGAAGAGATACAACCTACAGCAAATTCGATGTAATTCCCTCTTCGCTCTCACACAATATCCGCTCTCTTTCTCACTCAAAATACAGATCTACATAGACGCAATACAATTCCCTCATATATAGTGAGGGGGTTGCCTTCTAGGGGAAAACCCCTAAATTAAACATAACTTCTACTGTCAAATCTCCGATTAATGAACAACCCAAATTGACTACGGAATTACAACATTTTACAAGGGGATTTTACATCTATTTTTAGCTTAGGGGGTGCTGCCCCTAATCTTCTGCCAATAGGGTGGGGCGCTCCTAAAGATCATTATCGACCCCCCTGGACCCCCCTTGTAGTGCAAATATTAAGGGTGGCGTTGCCACAAAATTACAAATTGGGGTCCAATACGGTGATACCTCTGAATGAAGAATATAATCATGCTCCACACCCAACAATCTCCCACTTTGAGATTGATTATAGCAACTCCACCGCTGCTTCATTTGCTATACAATCACTCCACTTTGGACCTGGCTATTTCTCATCTTCTTCATCATACTTGAAGACCGATTGAAACTGAGCAGAATCTCAATTTCTCCCTCGTTACAACTTTTGTTAACATATCTGCAGGATTCTGGCTACTGCATATCTTTTCCATCTTCAATTGTCCATCTTCCGACACTGACCATATGATATGGTACTTGAGTTGTTTATCTTTAGTCTTGGAATGAAATGAAAAGTTCTTTGCAGGATGCATGGCACTTTGGTTGTCATTGTATAGCCTGCCCAACTCCTACTTCTTACCCAATTCATCCAGAAACCTTTGTAACCAAATCATTTCTTTACTATCCTCTGTAGCAGCAACATACTCTTCTTCCATTGTTGAGAGTGAAACAACACTTTGTAGTTTTGAAACCCAACTGATAGTTGTTCCACCTACAATAAACACATACCTTATTGTGCTCCTCCTATTATCTCTATCACCCACCATATCTGCATCAACATATCCCTACAGAGAAATGTTTGAAGCACCAAAGCATAATGCTTGATTTTTGATACCTCTCAAATACATGAGAATCCACTTCACTGCCATCCAATGTTTTTTTCCTGGATTGTTCATGTACCTACTTACAACTCCCACTACATGTGCAATATCAGGCCTTGTACAAACCATTGCATACATTAAGCTTCCAATTGCTGATGCATATGGGACTTTAGACATATAATCCATTTCTTCCTGAGTCTTGGGATACACATCCTTACTTAGTTTGAAATGGCTAGCCAAAGGTATACTAATTTGTTTTTCATTTCTCATATTAAATCTTTTCAACACCTTTTCTATGTACTCACTTTGAGACAATCTTAATTTTTTATTCTTCCTATCTCTAGTTATTCTCATACTGAGGATTTGTTTTGCAGCACCCAAATCCTTCATTGCAAACGAATTTGTCAATTTTCTTTTGAGCACATTTATTTCTTGCATGTTAGAACCTTCAACAAGCATGTCATCTACATACAATAACAACACAATATAGCTGTCGTCATTTTTCCTTTTGAGATAAACACAATGATTAGAGTGACATCTAATATAACATTGTTCAGACATAAACTTGTTAAATTTTAGATACCACTACCTTGGAGCCTGTTTTAAGCCATACAAGCTCTTCTTCAACCTGCACACTAGTTTCTCCTTCCATTTTACCTCATATCCTTGTGGTTGTTACATATATATCTCTTCCTCCAAATCCCCATGGAGAAAGGTTGTCTTTACATCTAACTGCTCAAGATGTGAATATTCAGCTACTACTAGACTTCAAATAGATATGATTGAGGTCATTTTAACAATAGGATAAAATATCTCATGAAAGTATATACCCTTTTTTTGTGCAAACCCCTTCACCACAAGTCTAGCTTTATACCTTTTCCTACCTCCATCTTCTTCCTTCAACCTGTAAACCCATTTGTTCTACAATGTTGTTTTTCCTGCAAACAACCTGATTAAGTCCCAAATTTGGTTATGTGCTAAGGGTTCCATCTCTTCTTTCATGGCTTTCTCCCACTTCTTATTGGTTTCTACCTACACTGCTTCTTCATAACATTCTGGTTCACCAGAATGAATCAATAATACATAATATAATGAAGGAGAGTATCGTTGAGGGGGTCTACTTATCCTGGTAGATCTTCTAGCACCACTTTCAGGTGTTTGAGGTGCTTGTTGTTGTTGTGCTTATTGTTTTTGTTCTGGTTCTTTATCATTATGATTTTCAAGCACCATCACTCTTTTTGTGATCTCATCAAGCACTGTGTATTCTCTGTTTTCTTTTTCCTGTTTCTTTTCATGTAGTTGATCCTTATACAAAACCTTTTCATTGAATATGAAATCTCTGCTTCTAATGATTTTGTTTTTTTCATAATCATAAAAGAGATAACAAAAATCATTAACACCATATCCAATAAAGGTACATTTCTTGATTTTGCCTTAAGCTTTGTTCTATTTTCCTTATTAATGTGGACAAAGGATTCACAACCAAAAGTCTTTAAAAATGAGTAGTTTACCTTTTTACCCTTCCATGCCTGCTCTGAAATACCACCATCTAAGGAACTTGAAGGCCCTTTGTTTATTAGATAAATAGCAGTATCTACAGCATCTGCCCAAACTTGTAAAGGCAATCTTGCATGCAATCTCATGCACCTTGCACACTCCATGATTTGTCCTATTCATCCTTTCTGACACACCATTTTTTTGTGGTGTTCCTGGAACTGTCTTCTCTCTGTGAATTCCATTCTCTGAACAATAGCTATCAAACTCTTTTCTGCAATATTCACCTCCATTTTCTAATCTAAGAACTTCAACCTTTTTCCTATCTCATTTTCAACCAAATATTTCCATTTCTTGAAAGTATCAAATACATCAGATTTATTTTGAATACAATAAATCCAGGTTTTTCAGGTTGCATCATCAATAAGAGTAACATAATAATGAGAGCGACCAAGAGATGATACATGAGAAGGTCCCCATACATCTGTATGCACAAGATCTAATTTTTCGCTCTTATTTTTCTTTCCCAACTCTGAGGAATCTGACTCTCTTCTGTTTTCCATAAACAAAATTCTCACAAAATTTTAAATCAACATGCTTCAAACCTGGCAACAAATTTCTTAAGTGAAGAACCTGCATCCCCTTCTCACTCATGTGCCCAAGCCTATGATGCCACAATGTTATACCTTCTCCTGTAAAGGTTAAAGCAGTAACAGAATTACAAATGTCATTTCATAAATACAATGTACCAACCTTTTCTCCTTTTGCTATTACCTGGGCTCCTTTAGTGACCTTATAGGTTTTATCTGTGAAAGTACTTACACGAACTTCACCTCCTAACTACTCTGTTGAAATTAGATTTTTCTTCAGATCTGGAACATGCCTTACCTCCTTCAATATCCATTGATTTCCATTCTATTGTTTTATGAAAATCGTACCCATTCCAAATATTTTATAGGGTTTATCATCACGCAATCGAACCTGTCCAAAATCTCCTTGAACAGAATCATGAAAATGTTTCCTATTAGGTGTGGCATGGAATGAGGCCCCCGAATCTATGACCTTGTCATCAATAATATTTTCTAATGAAAGAATCAAATCATCTTGCAACACATCACCTTTCACATTTGCTTCATGATTGTTTTCTTGCTCTGCATCTCCTTCTTTTCCCTTTCGAGACTTACAGTCCTTCTTCAAGTGTCCTTTATTGCTGCATTTCCAGCACACTATCCCCGATCTCGACTTGGATTTGCCTTTCCTTGACTTACTGTGATATCCTGGGCTCTTTCCCCTTTCCATTTTTCTTCCCCTATTCTTTGTAGTCAAAGCATTACCTGATGTCTCACTGAAGCTTTTCCTTTGTATTTCCTCACTAAGGATTGCACCGACAACATCATCAAACTTTAAAGTACTATATCTTGAGATAGAGTTACTAATTTCCATAACTAAACCATTCCAACTTTCTAGCAATGAGCACAAAAATAACAAAGCCCTACCTTCATCATCAAAAGTTATCCCTATAGAACTTAACTGATTGGTAACTGTATTAAATTCATTTAAATGATCAGAAACAGATCCACCTTCTGACATTTTCATACTAAATAAATGCTTCATAAGAAATACCTTATTTGAGGCCTAAGGTTTTTCATATAGTTTGGCCAATGCTGGCATTAAGCCCTCTGTTGTCGTTTCGTTTGAAATATTAAATGCTACCGATGACGCTAGGCACATTTGTATTGTTCCAGGTGCCTTTCTGTCGAGAATATCCCATTTTGTTTATGTCATACTCATCGACTTCTTTGCCTTTCCACTCAATGTTTGGTACAGATCTTTCTGGTACAAATAATATTCCATCTGCATCTTCCACGGCTGATAGTTTTGGCCGTTAAATTTTTTGACCCTAAACCTACCATCTTCTACCATTACTCCCACTCAAACTAGGAACCCTTCTCTCCTACGAGTTTATCAGCGAAATAGACCTTCGACTCTGATACTAGTTGTTTGAAAATTATATATTACAGATCAATGGAACACATAAAATGAATTGCAGAAATATAAACACATAAAACACATAAAACAAGAGAGACAAAAATATACGTGGTTCACTCAATTTTGGTTATGTCCACGGAGAAACAACCATTCCTTCCCTTTATATTATACAGCAAAATGAAGAGATACAACCTATAGAAGATCCACTATAATTCCCTCTTTGCTCTCACACAATATCCTCTCTCTATCTCACTTAGAATATAGATCTACATAGATGCAATACAATTCCCTCATATATAGAGGGGTTTGCCTTCTAGGAAAAAAAAACCCTAAATTAAACATAACTTCTACCATTAGATCTCCACCTAATGAATGGCCAATATTGACTATGAAATTTGAAACATCTTACAAGGGAATTTTACATATATTTTTAGCTTCGCGGGTACTTCCCTCGATCCCCAACCAGGGGGGGCTCCTAAATATCACTACCGCCCCCTCTTGTAGTGCAAATAATTACGAACTGTGGTCCAATGCATTGATACCTCTGAATAAAGAAGATAATGAAGCTGCACACCCAACATCTATCATCTTTGTATTTTACTAATATATATATTATTTTATTTAGTTGACTTTAGAAAAGCATTTGACACGATTCCTAGGACAAAGCTATGGAAGAGGCTAGAAGAGATAATAGTTTCTCTCAAGTTGAGGGTTGTTTTAAAAAAACTATATGAAAATGTCATTTCCAATCTTAGGACCACTAAAGGTTGATCAAAAGAAATTAAATGCAATATTCAAGTCAACCAATGGTGCCCCTTATCTCCTACCCTTCTTGGCATATACATTAATAGCTAAAAGGTTGTTTGGAATGTTCAAGTGGTGTTGGCCACATACTCATTAGCATGGTCATAACTCTTCTTATTTATGATGAAGATATTATTCTTTTAGCAACGAGTCATTACGATTTTGGCAACGACCTGATAATCCTCCAAGCTTTCGTCTCCAAGATGGGTATGACTCTTAATATCAAAAAACCAGAGTCACTATAACTAAATCCAAAAGAACCACCTATAATACTTACATTTATGATAAGAGCACTCTGGAGGACATGCCTTCATACAAACATCTAGGAATTGATAGTCATCATAAGCTCATTTGGAATTATAGTATTGAGAAAAGTATAAAGCGAGGTTAGAAAGATTACTATGGGATTGAAAATAATTGTTGTAAATCAATATATCATTAGGTTTGGGATAAAAAGAAAATATCCTCTTTAAGACTCATGTTACTCATATTATTTTATATGGATGTGAGGTTTGAGGTTCCAGTATATTCAGAGATTCATGGATGAAGATTGAACCAATTCAAAAGAAAGTTATAATGTACAACCTCAATATTAAATGAAATATTCCCTATCTTACCCTTCTTATTGAAGCAACATATTTCACCATTGAAAGCATGACTATGACTAGGTATGTTATGTATAAAAAGTAGTTATACAACATGGATGCTAAGATTTCCTAAATTTTATTTTAACACTATTAAAAACCGCCACCTTTGGATGAAGTGAGGGTGACATAACAATTCCTAGTATTGGTTGGACCATTTGAGAATAAAGAAGGATATCACATTGCATAATCTAGATAATATTAAAAATATTACTACCTAAAAATTGAAGGAAAATTTGTGGGGCGATAAAGAGTTAAAGAAAGAAAGGAAACTAAGAAACTCTAACGAGGTGATCAACCCCAATCTTGAAATAAAAAATTATCTTTCTATCTTCATTAGTGTTAAGAAGAAAATAAGTATTTGCAAAATAAAAACTAATTCTCATGAGCTTCATAGTGGAAATAAGCATTGGTCAATTCCCAAAACACTAAGGGATGAAATAATTTTTCTACTATGTGATCCCAAGAAGATTTATAATGAAAATAATGTTCTCTTAGATAATCCATCTTATACTCACATTGAATATAATTTTCAAAATATTTGTCACACTACCAGCCTTCTTAGCGTTTTTATATAAAAAATTGTGCTGATATGGGAATGTTTCTCTTTCTTTTTTTTTACATTAGAAATAAAATGTTATAGAACGCTAATTAATATTTACCTTATATAGGTTTGATATACCATATAGTTTAGGTCTTTCATCATTGTCATCAACATCATCTTAGAATTTACATTTTTCAAAATGACACAATTCTCACAACACTACTTTATCAATCTTCCATAAATTTAATATGTTACAAATATAAATCTAATTTTCCAAACCTAATAAATATATAACATAAAATACAAATACAAATATTTTAATAATTAAATTATTTTTATTAAAATCAATTTAAATTATTATATATGTGTTATGGGTATTATTTGATTAATTTGTTTCATATTTCATTTTAATTATAATTTTTAATTACACATCAAATTGTATATTATTTTTTTCTTTTATTTGTAAGATAATATTTTGATTATGTCGAAAGAAATAAATATTTCAAGCCTTGTTTGTTAGTGGTCTACCACTTGGGAATCTAAACTATAGATGCAACAACATGAACGAGTAGAAAATAAAGTATTGGGTGACAAGTCATGAGACATACATTGATAATATTTTACAAATGAAATAGTAAAAAATTTTATCCTAATTAGCTCTAGAAAATTCTTGGTAAGCAAGCTTCACAACATATAGCCACTATGCCTAGGTAGACATGTAAAGCTACAAAATTCAAAAGTTAAATTCATGAAAAGTAAAAAAAACGTGAGGAGTCCACCACTATGGTACTAGGATTTTCCTTATTTCTGGCATAGGAACTAGATCCTAAAGGAATCTCCTCTTATATGTGCTCGAGAAAAAGCCTCATCTCCTTCCCATTTAGGACCACTTTATCTCACATATGAAGGATTTCTTCTTTTACCTCATGTCTGTCCATGATAAATTTTCTCAATAGAAATTTTATTTTTCAATAGAGGTCTATAATGGGAAGGTACTAGTTCTTTTTTCCCTAGGTATGACACAGGTAAGGAACCTAGTGTGAGATATTGATTATGGCCTTAGATTCCTAATCAAAATAATGGTCAATTACTACTATAACTTTGAGATCCCACAATTCCTCACAAAAATGTTAGGTATTTGTTAAAAACAACCCATAGATCCCCTGCAATAAGATGATCTCATCGTATTTTTGGCCCCCTACTTTTACTGCTAGCCATGCAGACATGAGCACACTAGTGGACCATGTATTTAGACTCACCAACCTAGGAAGAAAATGACTAGAAGTGAGAAGAATCATTTATCACTATGGGAGAAGAAAAATTTAGTTGGATAAAAGGTGAGATCCCCTCTTTAGTCATACAAGTCAAAGATGAAGATAAAACCATCTCCTAAAAGGAAAATAGAGATGTTGAAAAAGGAAATAATTGAGTGGATAAGAGCCACCCTAAAAACACCATGTTCTAGAATATAAATAGTCACAGACTTTAGAGGATTCATATAGAGGTAATTGGAGTGTTGCAATGGAGCTTTGAAAATTATGGAGTTGACACGATGACCATTTCATCCCACACAAACTAAAATATAGGTGCAATAAATCTCCTTCATTCCCACCAATAATTGAACAACCACCACCCTCTAGACTTAAAACCTCGCATGCTCCATATTGTGTTATGATTTAACCCCGAGGGGGAACATCAAACATAATTATTATGCTAAGTGGAGGCACCTATATAATATCCATGAGTGCCTAAGCCATAGTATTTTTTCAATATAAAACGGTATAAATATTTTATTAAAATTATAAAAATATATTAAATTTTAATAAATTAGTGTAAAATAAAAAATGTGATTATTTTGTGAAGTAACAATAGTATGAAAGTACCCTTGAATTTGGTAATCAAGGAATTTCATGTGGAAGGGAACATAGAAGTTGTCCCACCAAGATATAACGGATTATGACACAATCATGCACCCGCCTCTAGGAAATCGATGACTGCCACCACTTCTAGACAACATATCATGTAATGTTGTTGTACCATTATGAAAGATTCATTTATACAACATGTTATTCAATTCAATTCCACTAAAATTCCATTACATTAAATTCATCAATCCAGGTTGGTAGAATTGTGAAGTCTAATGCGTAATACATGCTAGGCTTTGGATACTAATTTGAACTACTAAGTTTTGAATTGAAAGTAAATTTCATGTCTATGAAAAGCATTAATTAGTTACTCCAATGCAATCATGGTGCTAAAAATATTTTAGATTCTCATACCATGTAGATAATTATTATGAAAGTTATTCAAGATCATTAATATGTGTGTGTTTGTGTGGGTGTGTGGTAAATGTGTTGCTTGATTTAATGATTGAAAATAAACTACTAAGTTTTGAATTGAAAGTAAATTTCATGTCTATGAAAAGCATTAATTAGTTACTCCAATGCAATCATGGTGCTAAAAAAAATTTAGATTCTCATACCATGTAGATAATTATTATGAAAGTTATTCAAGATCATTAATATGTGTGTGTTTGTGTGGGTGTGTGGTAAATGTGTTGCTTGATTTAATGATTGAAAATAATAACTTCTATTCAATTGGAAAATCGATATGATGCCTTCAATTATTGAAACATAGGCAAGATGAGAATTGAATTCAATTATAAAGAGACAAGCATAACTGTAAGTAAAATGGACTATGAGAAAACTAAATTTAGTGATCATTGTTATAAGATAAGTATTATAATGAATTCTTAATAAATCCTTTATGATAGTTGGTGAGCCTTGGTATTGCACCAATAATGATGCAACTCCCAAGGGCTCCTCAAATCAAATTATCAACCTAGGGTTCATACAAACTTCGACGTGACAATGTTATATGCACAACAGATAGGATTCCACTGATGCCACCTTGAGTTATGCCATTAGATCAAAAAGTGCTCAAAGAACCTTCCTTCTACTGAATTAAAATGAAAGCTTCATAAAAGGACAAATTATAAATTGCTTCTAAGTATGAAAATAGTAATTCCATTGACTCAACTTGTAAAAACCTAGTTATTCAATTTATGAAAAGATAAAGGCTAACCTACTTACATAAATGAAGTTATGTTATCATGCAGAATTCATCACACTACCTCATCTACTTGCAAAAAAAACTAATATATCTTGAATAATTCATCAAACTACAAATCAGAATCATAGGTACCATCTACCTAGTTCATACTTTCTCATAAATCAATAACGTATTTGCATGATAAAGAAACTAAATCTACTATTTTTTTGTAGTGAAGATAAGGAAGGTTTGGAGTGGCCTAGAAGCTTTTCCTAATCATATTATCATAATTGGATTTAAGTATGCATCTATATTAGTTCAAATTTGTAGTGTGGGTTGAAACTAATGAAGAAAAATGCTACTACATGTTTTCTATAAGTGATTCCTACAGGAGGCCTGTAATGCTACAGGTAGGCTTGTAATACTACAAGAGGGCATCCGAGTGGATTTTGAAGGTGAAAATATTGGCTTCAGGGTATGGAGAGGTGAATAGTAGTTAATGAAAACAAAAGAAGGTTGGTTTGATCCCCTAGCCAATCTTATGGCCTCTCAAAGGTTTGTCTTTCACTATAATGAGTGCTCTCAGTGACCTAGACATGATAGCTTATAAAACAGGGTTTTCATGACCGAGCTTGGAGATGGAAGGAGAAGGTGAAATTTCTTAGGATGGAAGTGATGAAGGTGCCCTTCCTTATAGATCAATCACCCCTACAATCAATCACATGCATCCATCCATTTATCATTTGCAAAATGAAATAACTTATGATGGAAAATATGAGTTGAATTGAAATTACATATAATTCATGCAAACCACTGATCTACTCACTGAACTAAATTCTAAACTATAGAAAGAAAATGTAAAATAGGAAAACCAATATAAATATATTTCCAAGAAATCATAAACACAATCTTTTTGGGTTGTGGCTGTGAATCCTTCCACTCATTCTCCCACAAGGGAGGTGATGTAGAGGTTGCAAACACAAAATTTATTAGTTAACTTCTACTAAAATGAAAGAAACTATTAACTAATTGGAATCAAGAAGAAATATAAGTACAAGAAGAGGGACCAAAACCTCTGGGTTGGGCCAAGACCCAAGGGTCTCAACCCTCTGAAACTAACTCAGATGTAGCTTAAAATCCAACTTCTCATTATCAAAAAGTGCAGGTCTAATACACCACATAAAAGTTAAAAATAACAATGACAATGCTTGGATCTCAATAGTTACACCTACATGAATAAAAACTTTGAATCCTAATGAGATATTCCTCTAGTTTATTTATACAAAAGGGTAGCTGAAGAAGCTCCCTTGAAAATAGGAATGGTTCCCTCCTTGATCTCGAAAATGGTGGATCTTTTCCTCCCTAATCTTCACTTGGACTAGGAGTCACTCGACTAAAAATGAACTTGAATTGGTGAGAGAGGATGTGGTGATCCCAATTTGAGTTTAGGGAGTTAAGGAGGTGGACAAACCCCCTATATTCTCTCCTAGTTGTCTCCATTGAGCCCTTGCATAATAATAGCCTCAAAATTGCCTCATTTTCATGCAATTAAACCACATTAGGACACATATTATGAAGAAGACCTTCTACTCCTCTTACTAAGCATAATATAATGAGAAATGTGAATTAATGCAAGAGAAGGATAGTTTTAAGGCTAGAGGATGGCATATTAATCTTAAAAATGTACCTATTGATGGGACTCATCATCACACCTATGTTGAAGGTGTTACTCATCCTCTGAGCAACTCAGTCATCAATGTGAAACTCTTTCATGGCCCTGGTGGCCTCCCTAACATCCCAAGGCTCTTTAGATGGTTTTCCCTCTTGGGGGTAAAAATGTGCACTCTTCTTTATTTTTTTCCATTCCTTCGGCTCTCCTGCTTCATCTCTTCCTTCTTGTAAGCCTAGCAAAAAGTGTAGACTAAGCTTGAGTCTTATCCACCTAAATTTCATCCTCTACATGATCCTCTTTTATAATGGTGTTCTCTCCAAGGCATTCCTTATCCTTTAAGGAGAGTGATATTATCTGATCTGTAGACTATGGGGTAAGGCATGCCATCTCCTTTAGTAGGCTTGTAGGCTTTATGTTCCCCACAACCTGAATATGTCTTCAAAGTGTAGGATGGCTTGTCCCTGGATGGAAAGGTATTTAGGTGATAAAGAAGAATCATTGTAGATGAGGCCATGATTGCTAATGATTGCCCTTAGGCTCACTAGCTCTACCGTGATATACAAGGGTTCCTTTTCTTCCTTGTTCATTGCACTTTTCACTTCCTCGTCTCTTGTCTCCTCATGAGTCATCCAGGATAATAAATCCATCAGTTTCATATGTCCCAATCTTGCATTGGTATCTCAAAAATTTATATTTGTTAGAGTGAGTTTGTGCATGTAAAATTCAAATAATTTTTCTTTGTCTTCCATGTTAGCCTGGCTCCAAAATTCAATCAATTGTTTGTAATCCTGAAAGGGCACAGATCCATGTTGTGCTAAGGCTTTTATTTATAATTTCAGCCACTATTCTTCAAGAAAGATGGAACAAGACTTTCATGGTTGTCTACATTTAATGCTTCCATGGAGAGACTTTCCATGGTGGAAAGTTTTGTTTCTTTCTCCTATAGACTCTCTATCAACCTCATATTTCATGCCTCTAATCACTCCTTTATTGTAGATTTTCTCATTCTTAACTCACTTAACTATTTTCTCATTTCAAAGACCTTTTCTTCCATCAAGCCTAAATCCTCTACCTTCTTATGTTTAGCAATTTTCATCCACCTATTGGTTCTTCCTATTTCTTTCTCTAGCTCATAAATGAGTGGGACTGCAAATTTTTCGAGGATAATCCTCCCTCCTTCAATGCATTTGTAGTAGGAGCTCAATCTATGTTGTGGGCTAGGATATTGTATGTCTTGTAGGTATTTTTCAATAGTTGTTGAGGTGGTGACTGCCTATTGTGAATCTTTCTTGGGCTATTGTAGCTTCCTTTGTTCTCCATGTAGAAAAATTTTCCCCTCTTGTCGAAATCCTTGTCTCTCCCATAGCTTCTCTTTTTCATCTTCCACAAATTCAAATTATTTCCTTGGCTTCTTGAAGCTAACAAACATAGTGGTAGGCCTACTCACAGGTGCTATGGGTGACTCGTTTTTTATTCTAGGAGTGGCCTCCTCAATTTTTCTTTCAGTAGGTCCTATTACTTCCTGTTTTCTTGTTGACTCGTCAATAATTATAGGAACCCTTGTAGGAGTTTGTGGATTTCCTTGTCTAATTTTGGTGTTCTTCCTAGTTCTAAAATACAGTTGACTTGGCTTTGATTTCTTCCTTTTGGGCTTGAAAGGAATGCCCAATGTAGCTAAGGTTGCAGCCACTTCATGTTTAGTGTTTTTTGTTCCTTGGGGTGGAGAAGTCTTCTCGGGGCTCATTATTTCTTCTCCTCTCTTCTCCCCATTTTCTCCTTTCATATCTTCTTTTCTTTCCTCTATATCTACTACCTCTTCCTCTTCTACCTTTATTTCCTCTCCTTTTGTTCTTGTTGCCTCCTCCTCTTTTGTCTCTCTTTATTCTTCTTCTGACCTTGTTGCCTCTTCCTCTTTTGTATTTTCCCCTTCTTCTTCTTTTGTTTTTCTCCCTTCCCATGTCTACAAATTTGTTCCATAGGATAGGGATCCTCAAATGGTTCATAGCATCTACCACTATCAAATTGATGAGGCCATGGTGAGCTAAAAGCTCATGTTTTCCTTCCCTTACCTTCTAACTCATCTCCATGATTTACTACATAATAAAATGAGGGACACTAAGTCTTTAAGAAATGGGTAATTCTTCCTCGAACCTTAGCTTTTGGAGCAACTTGAAGTGGTAGGCATAAACTACACTTAATCTCCCTTCACAAGATATGTACTTAAGGATATGGTAGGCTACCTCATCCCAAGGGTAAAACAGACTTTCTCTCCTCACTCCATTCTTTTATTCTACAGGCTTCTCTTTTGAAAGAAAGAAGTGTTTCCTAGCTATGAAACTTACTTGCTTGTCTCCTTTGCTCCATCTAATTCCTAGAGGCAAAGTGATTACTCTGTTAACAGTTTCTCGACTGAGAAAAATGGCCAACCCTCTAACAACAGTTTTCGCACTATTTTCCCCTTGAGAGTGTAATGTTGTGAAAAATTCATGGGAAAGGTCATCATCATACCCCTTTAGTAGCTCAAAGAATCACAACCACTGGTGGTTTCTGAAGATGTGAACTATAGGACGGTGTTGGTGAATTCTCCTGGTATCTGATGATTTTCTTCTGTTAAATCCTCCCCCGATTTCTTCTGTATTTCTCCTTGATGTTATGTAGGTGTGGAATTTCAAAAATTCATGCAGTCTCATTGGTGAAACAATGGAATAAACAATGGTGGAATAGTGGCATAGTGCTTGGTGATAGTGAGGAATAAGGGTGCTCAAAGTTATATTCACCAAGATATTTCTTTTATCTTAACCAAATAAAACCTCCAAAAGGATCCCCTAAATTGACTGTTGTAGTCTCTTAATTTCAAGCAGAGTATTCATGAAATTAGGTGTAGAAAGAAAGGAGGAGGGTATCACTTACTTCTTATTAGAGCAATTTTGGGTGTGCATGAAATTTTTGAGAGAATATAGAGTCACTGTGACTCCTTGTTCTCCTCTTAATTTCTCCTATAGCTCCTCTCGACCCTCCTGTATAAATTGCAAGTCTTCATGTAGCTTTCTCTTGTAGCATTGTGTAAGTGGGGTTCGAAACTCCTAAGTGGTAGTCTAGATGCTCGATGCACTATTTCTTCCTTCCTCCACTATTTTTTGGAATGAGTGATGGTGTAAATGGAGTCGAGCTAACTCATAATATACTTTTTTGGTTCAAATATTGCAGTGCTATTGTTACTTGCCATTAACACGAGTTTCTTCTTTTGGACTGTTGTCCCAACTAACTACCATCATTTCTCCCTCTTCGTGATTATCACCCCACTCTTTTTTGGTTTAAGGGGGCCTGACCTAGGTTCATAGTGTGATGCGCACCAACAAAACCCTCAAACATTGGCCCTTTCGGCAAAGACCTGCAAGAAGATCAAAGTCTCACCCGAAGCGGTTATGGGATGTTCTAGGACCAAGTTTCTGCAGCCATAAGAATATGCACATTGTGGCATCTGTGTGTTCACTTATGTCTTAGATCTACCTACAACTTCGCGTACATTAACAACTTCACATTAATGATTAATTTCATAGATTGGTACTTAACGCGTAGACATGACATAAAAAAGTATAACATGTATTCTTTTGCATAATTCAGTAAAAAGCATAGATAACGATATCAATAACAACAAAGAATGAACATAAAAATATACACAATACTTCAAAACTTATTCTTTATTAATAAGGACCTCCAATACATGCACTTCCCTAACCTGCGTATCTAGTTGCAAGTGGTCTACGCACTCAGTTGTAGACTCTTCAAGGCCTCTGCGCACTTAGCTGTAGAGCCTTCCCCAAAAATATAGACTCACAATAGAGAATATGAACAATCTATTCTTAGTTAGTTACCTTTGACAAAGTATTACATCTTCTTTATATAGGCTTCCTTACTACAATACCACAGTCCAAAACTATGTATCTGACAAAAAAATGGACTAATACACAAAACTCGTTATAAGGGACTTTTGACTGAGCCCAAAGCACCTAAACACTATGGCATGAATAGAACTTTGTCATCTCCATGGACTCCGCCCTTCAAAATGTAGAGTCTTTGACCAAGGCTTGGACCAAGTTGGGTTGTTCCCAACAAGCCCCCAACACTTACCTGTGACTCATCCCAAGTCACTTGGCTATAGTTCCCTTGATTTTCACTACAATTTCATTGTAGAATGCATTATACTATTGGAATTTCTCTGCCATTTTTTTCTCTTGTTTGCGCACCTCCTCCAACAATGCCTCTGTGTTTGGGCCAACATCCTTCTATAGTATTTTTGCCTCCCTTTTCTTCAATTCTTTGAGCCTTTCATCTGAGGCTTTTTCCTTCCAACGCTCATATTTCCAACCAACTTAGATGAACCTTTCCTCATGGCACAGTCACCTTTTCATTGTCACATTTCCTTCGTACTTTTTCATATTCCTCAGTGTCACACATTTATCTTCCTTCAACAAAGTCCCTTTTCTGTAGAGTAGTTTATAGTCCCACGCCCAATTTCAACTGTAGGTAGCACTCAGAATTCCTTCCCTTATTTTTTTAGTGCAAAGCTATAAAGATAGATTAGTCTATGTATATCTTCAACCTACTACCATTCACTCGCCCTGGAATCAGCTAAGCATTCAACTTCGCAAGTTGAACTACACCACCATCAAAGATGTGCTTGACGATATATTGTCCTAACTAGTGTGTTTTAAATTTTCCTAGGAACTTTGTGAACTTTTTTTCATATAATAATACAATATCTCCTTCCAAAATGTATTCTTCTTGATATGCATATCATGTCAGTGTTTCTCCCTTTCTTTCTGCACTTGCTGATGTAACCCCACTATGAACTTGTCTTCTTCTAGAGCTAGTATCTATGACATTCTTTCCTTCATAATGTTAGGATCTTCCATTTCTGTGACAACTGCAATTCTCAGAATTGGCATGACATATTTCATAGGCATAACTGCCTCTTGTCCATTTACCAACCTAAATGGTGTTTTCCCTATCAATTTCTTGCATGTTTTTCTATATGCTCACAACACCACCAGAATCCTTAAATCCCAGTCATCTCTGTTCACATTGCATACCTTGGTCAATGCATTCTCCAAAATCTTATAGAAAGCTTCCATTGTTCCATTTTCTTGAGGATGAAAAGGAGTGCTCTTCTGATGGTAAACTTTAAATTCATCAGTTAGTGCTTCAATGGTCTTATTCAAGAAATGTGTGCCTTGGTCACTCATCAAGATCTTAAAGGAACCAAATCTCGAGAGTATATATTCAAAGATGAGAATTGCAATAGTTTTTGTGATGCAATCCTTCACTATTTGTGCCTTGGCCCATATTGTTAACTAATTAGTGGCAATGTTGATATACCTCACACCAGTCTTCTTTCCTAGTGGATTGATAGGTCCAACAAAATCAATAGCCCATTTTTCAAAAGCCTACAAAGTTACATGTGCTACTGGTGACATCTCATCTCTTCTAGATGGACTTCTTGTTCTTTGACATACATAACATGCTTAATAGAATTTTTTTGCATCCATATGTACTGTGGGCCACCATAGCCCAACTCTCAAGATTTTCTGTGAAGTGGATTTTCTTGCATAGTGCCCACGTGCGACTCCTCCATGAGCTTCAGTCACAATACTCTATTGCTCATGTTCAGGGACATATCCGTGTAGTACTTCATCAGGCACCATTTTGTACAAGTGTCCAACAATCAACAAGAAATCATTTGCTCAAATGACCAACTCCTTCTTTTGCTTCATAGTGTATTATGCAGGCACCATTCATGTGGCCATAAACTGAATAATATTTTCAAAGTGATCATCTACAACTCTAATTGTAAATAATTATGCATCAGATAGGTTACCATTGATATTTTTGGGTTCTTCTCCTATCTTTATTCTTGATAGATGCTTAGGCCCAACATTTAATTTCCCTGGCTTCACTACATCTTCGAAGTCATACTCCTGAAATAATAACAACCATTGAAAGATGTTTGCTCCTAAAACAGGCTTCTTCAGCAAATATTTTAGCACAGAGTGATCAGTGAACATTTTGAAATGCAGCCCCAACAAATAGTTTCTGAACTATTGTAATGCATATACCATAGCCAATCCCTCTCTTTCTGTCGTGCTATAGTTCCTTTCCACGTTGGACATTTTCCTCCATGAAAATGTTATGGGATGATCAATTTCTCTTGCTCTTGGATACACAGACATGACACCCAATGCTATCCAAGATGTATCTCCATGTACATGGAAAAATCCTTCTTCCAGTCTCGAAAAACTAGAATATGCACAATTACCATCTTCTCTTTCAGTACACCCAAGCTCTTCTGTCACTCTTCATTGCATTTAAATTCATATCCTTCTTCAGCAATTTCTCCATCAGTGCAGTTATCTACGCATACCCCTTTATAAACTTTCTATAGTAGCCAGTGTGTCCCTGTGCCGTGCGTAGTTGTCTCACTATTTTTGGTGCTAGAAAGTTTAGAATAATTGTGATCTTCACGGGATCCACCATTAATCCCTGTTTACAAAATACATGTCCCAACAGTATACCAAATGGAACACAAAAGATGCATTTCTTCAAGTTCAATGAGATTTGATACTGCCTACATGTATGCAACATCATCCTTAATCTTGTGGCATGCTTCTTTCATAGCCCAAAGACTATCCATTAATTGTTGAAGTATACTTCCAAAAACTTGTGTATATATTCTTTAAAGGCCACAACTAAAATTCTGGAAAATATAGCAAGCACATTCTTTAATCCAAAAGGCATAGTTGTGTACTGATAAGAGCCCCATTCTATAGCAAAAGTTGTGCTATGTCTATATTCTAGCACAATTATGATCTGATGGTATCCTGAAATGCCATCTGTGAAATAATAGGCCTCTTGTCATTCTACATTATCTCACAATTCATCTATAAATGGTGTATGGAAGGGATCATGTAGGCATGCATCATTCAATTTCCATAAGTGAATGCAAATTTTGATTTCCCCTTTTGCCTTCTTTTCCTGAACCACCATGGGACTTACCCATTCAAACTCTTCGATAGGTTCAATTATCCCAACTATTAACATTTTGTCTAATTCTTGTTTCACCTTCTCCTTGTATTCTCGATTCAGTCTATAAGGTCTCTACTTGACTGGATTTTCATCAAGCTTCAAAGGAATCCTCATGACTCTCAAATCTCCTAATATGCCCTTCATATCTTAAAACTTAGTAGGGAACAATTCCTGATATTCATGCAAGAGATTTGTTATCTTTCTCAATATGACTTCATCCCAGTAATATCCTATTGTTGTGTACTTCAGTTCAGCCTCTAACCATATATCAGGTATCTCTATCTCAGGTCCATTTACTTCACGATGATCTTTTAATTATTCGATGTCAATATGGCGAGGATATTCATCCTCTTCAGCAATGATATTATAGCATTCCTTTACATTACATATCTACGCAACCCAATCAGGTTGTCACATAAATGGAACTTCATTCTCAAAAATATTCTTCTTAACTATATTCAGAGATACATCTGTATGTAGGCAGTCATCTTTGAATATGAATTTCAATATAAATCCATCAACCATTTATGCCTAGCTAGTAGTACCACGTCAAAGCTCAGTTTCCAAATACCAATTCTAAGTAATTCTCTCCAGGGTATGGATGAAACCATGCGCCCATTCTTCTCACAAAATTTCTCCCCAAGCTGCCATACAGAGTTGTATGTGGTCTCTAGGATCATTCTAGCCATCATACTTGTCTGCGAGCTCTGTTTCTACTTAACAAAACCTTACCCACATCAACCTTCTACACTTTTTCCAATCTCCTATATTCTTTTTATGAGTACCCCACCATGTAGCAGGAGTAGCCCTCAGTGATTAATCTGGAGAGAACAATCTCTAACATTCGAGTACCCATCTTTCATAATCTTTAAAGAAAGTATATATATTACCCAAACCATCATAAAAAGGTAAATTACATACTTCAGTTGTCCTACAACGTACTTCTTTAGTGATCCTTGCCAATCACCTTGTAGACACTTAAGGCAACCTATTCTGTCAGTTTTCCAATTTCTGTTTTGAATCTGATGTGCAGGAGCTAAGTCAGTTTTCCATCTGTAGTAGGGTTAATCTATTCTTATTCTTTTGTTGTTATCAATAAGTGTTGTCGATGTGTTCCACATTGTATTGTCTCTGACAGGTTCATTCTATCTCACTCCCTCAAATGGATCTAATGGCACAATAACTCTCATATTATTGCTTTCAAATATCATTCGCCTTTTCTTCAAGTTAATTATAGTCATGTTATCAAATGCCCAATCTAATCCAAGCAATGCAGGGTAGGGATCACTATCATCCAAAATCTCAATCACCTTGGAGTTAGTGGTAATTTGGACTCTATTAATGTCTACTATGATACCTCACAATATTCCTAGGGGGACAATCTTCTATTGATTCACCATCTCCAGCTAGATAGTTTACCATTGCAGCTTCGGCTTTCCCATCAATTCCCAAGTTTTCTTCAGTAAGACATTGGCATTAGATCCTAGATACAAGATAATCTAATCCATGTCATATTCTCCAATCTGCGTTGTAAGCCTCATTTCCTTTCTAGTCCACTTCTTGTTTCTATGTAGATTATTCACTATGTGCTTCTAACTCTGCGGTGCGTCTTTAGGAGCACGAGATTCTATCAATTCCTATAATCCCTCTACGGCCTTCAAATTTCTCAACAACTTCATTCAAGTTTGTAGAAAAGACTTCAAAATATTTGGATCCACATCTTCTATGACAACCGATACCATAATGCAGTTTTCCTTTTGAGTCGGCTACACGGTAGAGGTCGAGAACTCATCATACATAAATCTTCACCTTGGCTCCATGAATACATTATTTTTCTTCGAGATATGAAATGCAGGAGCCTTTTCAGTAGTTTTTCTTACCCATGTAGCTTAAACTTCCTTTTTCCCACTAGCTTTATCATTTCTAGTCGCAACTCTAATTCTTCTTAGAATGTCGATGTGCGGTTGATCCTTCTTTGGATCATTGCTCATCATTTGAATATTCTTTTAGGATGCTAGTTTACTTTCTCCTTCATTTTTGCAATAAGGATGGGGCATTATTTTATCACATGATCAAAAGACTTATAGTAACTACAAGTTTCCGTATGGTTCTGACAATCTCTTGCAGAGTGTCATCCCTGTCCATAGTTATAACAGATAATCTTGCCACTTCTTTGACCAACTCCTCCTCATCATCCTCATCCTCCTCCTTGAAATCCTTCTCAACCAATGTATTGGTTTTTCTGCTCATGTGTATCTCCCTTAGCTTGCAATCTATAAGCATGAGCAGTGCGCTCCCTCATCAAGTAATAACTTCAATAATTTTTCTCATCATGGCCTACTGATCTACAAAATTTGCAAAATAGTTGTTTTGGGGTCTGCACATACTTCTGTAATAGGTAGAAATATTTGAAGTGATTTTGACCTCTCATTCTAAAAATATCACACCACAGACCTGGGTTCACTAGATTAGGTGCTCCACTTGCCAAATAATCTCATAACACAAGGCATTGATCCTTATAATGACCCTCTGCTTTTCATTTTGTACACCATAATTCTGAGCTGGTCTCTTTACCTTTCTTGAGATCCTGCAATTCCAATGT
Organism: Pinus taeda; assembly: GCA_000404065.3. Classification (NCBI taxonomy): domain Eukaryota; kingdom Viridiplantae; phylum Streptophyta; class Pinopsida; order Pinales; family Pinaceae; genus Pinus; species Pinus taeda. Next base: position 116,880 of record APFE031496039.1, read on the forward strand.
CAAATTGGCTCACTGACCTTATGTCTGTTGTACTCCTACATGAGTATCTCCAATCAGCAAAGCTCCCAGCTTCATCGCAATTTTCAATTCTTCAGCTTAAGTCGTGATATTCTTCTGCGTCAAAGGTAACCTAATATGTGGCAGTAACACGACTATGAAGTATTTTTTATGTTGTTCTGGGGGTATATCAAAGATTAATTGACCCATCAACACTGTGAATTTCTAATCCAACTCCCACATAGATTCAGTTGTTGTCTGTTTGATTTCTTTTAGCTATGTGATGCACTGTGATTCTAATTTCAGTTTCTTGAATTCTGATACCAATGCTTTCTTAATTTCACCCAGCAAAGTAGTTGGGATAGTCTCAGAGTATTTCATATACTGGGTTAGTTCTCTCTCTCGCAATGATGTGTTGAGTTGTGCCTTCTCTACATCATCTCTAGTGGTTTGTCTTGTTGTCCATACTCCTTCAACTATAAACTAGAATTGATCAAGATCCTTTGATCCTATTTCTTTAAAAATATGGAGCTTAATGGCATTGGCCATTTTCCTTCTCAAGGACCTAGGTGGAGTGGGATGGGGTGGGGGTGACAGGAACTATGGGAGGGGATGGGGTGGAAGGGGGATGGATGGGTGGGGAATCCCAAAGATTCCTTGATTCTTCTCAACACCTAACTTCGACGTGCTTTCCGGATAGACGGGGGAATGTTGTGGGGTTGTACAGTTTCTTATTTCTTCTTCACTCTAAGATCAACCTAACGAGGGGCTATAGTCAAATTCAATAATTTCTTCAAATATATTCTATATCATTTTCCACTTCACGTAGATCATGGCTCAAGATTATTTCCTTTCCATCCAAACATTAATTTGACTGTATTCACAGAATCCCCTTTTTACACAATAACATCTTAATCCAGAGATTAAAATATCTTAAGAACTTACCTCGTGGTCCTTTGAAAAATATTTGTTCAGCTTCACGAAAGGATACAATTGCATCTATCACGAACTTAGTGATAAATCCTCCCAAAATGTTGAAAATCAAGAAATCAAGAGCCATTGATATAATGTTACTGACATTCTTGAGTTGACCTATCAGTTCAAGATTCCACTCCTTAGGTTCATCGTTCTTGAAACAAATCTTATGCTCGGTCAACATAGATACGCAATCATACAATTCAATGTGTAACAAACCAAATAATATTTTGTATTTCTCTTCACAGATATACTTCTACAACCAATCCTTAGCTAATAATCGAGGGTTTATTTTCTCTTTTTCTACAAATTCTCTTGCTTCCTATTCAACCCACTCCTGGATTTATTTCTTCGACAAATGTCAAAACATCTCCATTAAGCAGATCCCAATGATTTAGGTCCTAGACACAGAACCATTTGTTGGTTTAAGGGGGCTGGACATAGGTTCAGAGTGTGATGCGCACCAAAAAAACCCTTAACCACTAGCCCTTTCGACAACGACCTGCAAGCAAATCGTAATCTCACCCGAAGCGGTTATGTGAGGTTACAGAACCAGGTTTCTGCAGCCATATGGATATGCACGCTATGACATCCATATGTTCACTTATTTCTTATATCTACCTACAACTTCACTTACATGAATAGCTTCTCCCTGATGATTGACTTCATAGATTGGTACTTAATGCGTAGACATAACAGAAAACAATATAAAATGTATTCTTTTGCATAATTCAATAAACATAATGCATAATGATATCAATAACAATAAAGAATGAACACAAAAAGATACACAATACTTCACCAAAACTACTTCTTTATTAATAAGGATCTCCAATACATGCACTTCCCTAACATGCGCACCCAGCTACAGGTGGTCTGTGCACCCAGCTGCAGATGTTCTGTGCACTCAACTGTAGACTCTTCAAGGCCTCCGCACACTCAGCTATGAATCCTTCCCCAAAAATATAGACTCAAGATAGATAATACGAACAATCTATGCCTATTTAGTTATATTTGACAAAGTATTACATATTTTTTATATAGGCTTCCTTACTACAAGACCACAGTCCACATAGCATGGATCCAACAAAACAATGGACTAATACTTGAAACCTGTTACAAAATAAGGGACTTTTGACCCACCCCAAAGCCCCTAAATGCTACACGATGAATAGAACTTTTTCAGCTCCATGCGCTCTGCTCCTCAAAATGCAGAGTCTTTGAACAAGACTTGGACCAAGTTGGGCCGCGCCCAATACTCTTTAAGGACACCAGTTTGTTTTGAGTTGACATTTCCACGTTGCATGGGTAACTTAAATCACACTTGAGTTGACTATTTGAGGGTGGCCAAGGTCACTCGCCACCTCTAGCCTATTAAAACACCTTTTCTCGCTTGAAACACATTTTGTCATTTTTAGGGTTTCCATAGCTAAGCCTACTTGTGGACCTATCTACTGCAGAGGCTTACATGTTGGACCTGGACCATACATCATTATGAATAAGGGATTTGGCCTGTTTTACTTTCCTATGCATGTATTCATTTTTTTATGCTTCCTTAATTGTTGATGTTGATGTGTGTTTGCATGTGCTTATTCTAATATTCAAGCTATTTTTGGTGGTAGAAAGCCTCCTTAAGAATGATGTTTCCCTTCATGACTACAAAACGAGCTTCATCATCCCTTCTGGTGGTGAAAAGAAATATAATATCAGTGTTTTTTGTGTGGTTGTACAAGCTTCTACAGGAGGTGTTTCTTCCTGTAGCAGTCCCTTGTTCTCCCCTTTAAGTCTTTTGTTGGCATAAGGGAGATGAGGGAGATGATGATGAGTGATGAGGATAGGGTTAGAACCATGGAGGAGGAACTGTAGAGATATAAAGTGATAGCTTCTGTGTTTTTTTAAGGAAGGACAATGTGGAGAAGTTTGAGCAAACTTTTGGTGAAATGAGTGGATGGATGATGGATGATTGCTGGAAAACTCAAAGGAGGACCCTATTTACCCTTTCAAAGAGTTAGGATGGTATTTTGGATCACTTTCCTCCTTGGATATCCCTCTTGTAGCTCTAGATACTCCTCTTGTAGCATTACATGACCTTCTTGTAGCAACATAGGTCCTTCTTATAGCAGCACATAAAGGAGGTGAATTTCATATTTCTTGATGATAGAATGGTGGAGAGAGATATAAATGTGAATGGAGAGGATGGATATGGGGTCTATTGATAGAGGAAAGGATGGCAACCTATAGTTCTTGGCATGTAGCCATGAAATTTTCCACCGTGTACAACCCTACAAAACAAAAGAAAGGTTAGAAAATATGATATAAGCTTCTTCCTTTTCCTCTTTTCTTTTCTCTCTTTTTTTTGTTTTTTTTTCCTTTCTCTTGAGACACACGGGCTACCTTAAATGAGGTTTTCAACCTACATGCCTAACCTAGTTGCCTCAAGAGAGGTTTTCACCTAGGGATATTTATTATTTCTTTTCTTTTCTTTTTCTCCTGGGCTGCCTCAAAGAGGTTTTCAAACTAGGAGTTGGCCTCAGATGCCTCATAGACGTTTTCATCTAGGCCTTTTACTTTTATCTCTTTCCTTTTCATTTTTAACAAAATTTCTAAAAGTGTTGTGGACTGGAAGCTATGAAACTCTAAATCACATTCAATTCCTTGTTGATTAAACTGAAAAATTCCTCCTTGGACAAAGGTCTTATGTATAACTTCAACCTATAACCATTTACAAGCAAGGGGGTGCCTTCCTCATCAGTGGTTCTGATCTGGACAAATCCATTTTCATGACATTTTTCCACTAGGTATGGGCCCAACCATATTTTTATTAACTTCCCTTTAAAATATTTGAACCTGGAGTCATATAACAAGCCCAATCCCCTTCTTGAAAAGTATTTTCCTTGATATGCTTTTCATGCCAAACCTTCCTTTGCAGTTGTATGAATTCATTGTGTAAAAGAGATTGTATTCTGAACTCATCTAAGCCATTTAGTTTGAGCAACCATTATTGATGTGTGTTAGTGACATCTAATTCCAACTAAGTTGCCATTCTCAAAGTGTTATATTCAAACTCAATAGAAAGCAGAGCTTTATTCCCATAAACCAGATCATATGGATTGAATCCAATGGTGGTTTTCAAAGTGGTATTGTACACCTAAGTGGCCTCTACTAGTCTCTCTACCCATTATTTCCTACTATTATTAACAATTTTGGTGAGGATACTCTCCAGTGCTTTCTTTGTGACCTCTACTTTCCCATTTTCTTGAGGATGATAGGCAGTGAACATGTTGTGCTTGATATGGTCCTTCCTCATGAGATCCTCTTTCAAATTGGATGCAAATTGTGCTCCCTGATCAATGATTACCTCACTTGGATACACGAACATATAAAATATGTTCTCTATTAAAAAAAATTCCACTTTCTTCTTCGTTTCTACTTTTACTGCCTTTGTCTCAACCCACTTTATCAAGTAATTAGTGCACACAATGATGTACTTTTTCTTCCCCGATGGTGGATCAATTGGCCTAATGAAATGCATGCCCCACTTATCAAATAGCTCTAAGGTAACTTGACGTTGTAGGGAATTTCATACCTGGGTGTGGGTTTTCCCATTATTTGCAATAATCACATCTAGCAGTATATCTCCTTACATCTTGATGTAAGGTGGGCCAATAGTAGCTAACATGTAAGTCTTTAAAAGTTGTCCTTTTTGTAGAAAAATGACCTCCACAAGGGCCATCATGACATGCCGAGAGGATTTCAAATACCTCCTCCTCTCTTACACATATCCTCAAGATTTGATCTGGTCCAAATCTAAAAATATTGCCCCCAATTCAATTGAAAGGGGAACTTTTCCTTAAAATATTTATTTTCTCCCTGTGTGATAGATTAGGAGGGAACCTGCCAGTAACCAAGTAGTTTTTTATATCATCAAACTAGGGATAAATCATTGAGATAGCAAAGAGGTGCTCATTTGGAAGTTGATCATCCACCATCTCTTCATTACCTGCAGGAAAGGTTAACCTGGACAAAAAATTTGCAACCAAATTTTATTTTCCTAGTTTGTCAATGATAGTAAAATTAAACTATTGTAGCATAACAACCACCTAATTAACCTAGCATTAACATCAACATTGTTCATCAAATATTTAATTGTTGCATGATCAATATGAACAAAAGTTTGGTACTCAATGATATAGTGCCTAAATTTATTTAAAGAATGTACTTCAACTAAGAGCTCTTTTTCAATGACAGTGTAATTCATCTCAGCTTTAGACAAATTATTACTAATGAAGTAAATGGCATAAGGAAAATTATCCTCTATTTGTCCCAAGGCCCCCCCTCATAAATTTGTTTGATGCATCAGTATGGATATGGAAGGGAAATGCCTAGTTGGGACCACTTATGATGGGTATAGTAGTCGAATTTCCTTTCAACACTTCAAGGGCCTCTTAACAACTGCTAGTCCAAAATAAATATACATCTTTGGCCAATAATCCAAACAAAGGTGAAGCCACTTTACTAAAGTCTTGGTTGAATATCCTATAATACCTTGCTAGTCGCAAGAAGATCTTGACATCCCTGTTCTTCTGAGGGGTAGGGACCCTTTTGATACTAGAAATTTTGTTTATTTCCACCTGTATCACTTCCTTGGAGATGGAATCATCAAGGAAGAACTCACATTTCTCAGGGCTTAGAGAGAAATTCATTTCAATGCATTTTTTCAAAACCTTGCACAGATTGGAGAGAGATTCATGGAAGTAACATCCATAATGAGTGAAATCATCCATGTAGATTTCCACAGGGTCATCAACCAATTCAACAAAAATACTCAAAGCTGCCCTCTAGAAAGTAGCAGGGGAATTTCAAAAACCAAATGGAAGGACTCTGTAAGCAAAGGTACCCCAATACATGTGAATGTGGTGTTGTCTTGGTCTTTCAAGCTAATATGGATTTGATTATATCCACTAAATCCATCCAGGAAGGAGAATAATTTCTTCCATGCAAGGCCATCTAGGACTTGGTTTCCTTAGTCATCACATTTATGGAAACCATTTTTGTAGCCTTATTGATTTCCTTGAGTCCTTCCTTGTAGCCTTGTTGAGCCCCCTGTAATCCACACAGATCCTCCACTTCCCATTCTTCTTGGGAACTAGAAGAAGAGATGATGCCCACTCACTATCTAAAATAGGGTATATCCAGTAATTTTTTCATTTATTCATTCATAATATCCTTAAGAGTTGGGTTCATCCTCCTCTGGGCTTGGTGTACAGGCTTGCATCCCTCCTTGATGTACATATGGTGAGTACAAACTGAGGAATGCACACCTTTCATATCCTTATAGTCCCAAGCAAAATCTTCTAGGTGTTGCCACAACACTTTGCACAATTTATCTTCTTATTTGGATGAGAGAGAAGAGTTGATATTTAATGTTTTCTATGGGCCAAACTCTACAATATTGACATGATCTAGACTTGATTCAATAAGGCATAATTTATCCCAAGGATTACTCTCATATCCTTTCATCAACTCATCAAAGGGTATGGCAGTGGGAGGTTGATTCTGAAGGATGTGGTTAATGAGATCATCTTCATCAGGTTTCCCCCCTCTTGTAATGATGTCCAGAGTTTATATTGGGTGAGGGGTGGTGTGATATAGTTCATCTTTTTCCTCCTCTTCTAGCCATAAGGGTAAGTCATGCTCAAGGGAAGGATGAGCATGAGGATACAATACCAATTGTTTAGACAAATGTCTATTCTTAATGGTCATGTTCCCAGCCCTACAATTAATTCAAGAATTAGTAGTGGCTAACCATGGCCTTCCCAAGATGAGAGGATGGCCATTGAACATGGTTTTGGGATGGAGAACTAGGAAATCAGTAGGATACTCCCAAGAGTCAATGGAAACCATAACATTTTCAAAAACTCCCTCAGGAGCTATTATGGATCTTTCTACAAGCTGCAACACTATGGTGGTCTTTCTCAAAGCTCCTTAGAGGTGTATCTTTAGCATGGTTTCCTTATTCATCACATTGATGGAATCCCCAATATCAATCAAGGTGTTAGGGACTATAAGGCCATCAATGTGCAAATCTACTATAAGGATTCCATGGTCTAGATATTTTGAGAAGATCACCCTCCCAAGCATCAATTCAGATAATTGCCTAAGAACATTTATGGTGGGTGTCTCTTTTTTATTCTCTCGGGATGTTTGAAACATTTCCCCTTGATGAGATTATTATATATGGGAACATGTTTAATAGCCTTGATAAGGGGTTTTTTAACACACAAATTCTTTAATTCTCCCAAAAGTTCAACCTCTTCTGAGGTGCGTTGGCTAGGGTGGATCAACCTCTCAAGAAAAGGAGGTGGATTGAATTGAGGAATACTCTCTTCCTTTTCTACTTTAAGATCCTTGGGTGGAGAATGTGGATGGTTATCTCGAAGCACTCTCCAAGACCAAAGTTTGATCTCCTAGATTTCCACAGTGTAAGCAAGGTAAGATGTCTCTCCACTATAGACCTATTGGGCTTGCTTGTTGTTCTAGTCCAGATTTGGTTGTGCAGGAATTTGAGGTTTCTTAGGTGTAGTATGATGAGTGAATTGTGGTTGAGTTTGCGGTGGAGATAATAGAGCAGTAGGTTGGTTAACTTGAGGCATCCACCCTTGTGATGGGTCTCCCCATTGAGAAGATTGGGGTGGAAATGGATGAAAAGGATGGTTGATAGGTTCAGGAGAATAAGTCCAAGAAAGGGGGTGTGAACCAAGATGGGTGAGTGGAAGAGTACCAAGGTTTCAAGGGTGTATTCTTATTTGGATTATAATAAGAGTAGTGTGCACCTTTCATGCCTTGTTGATATGGCCTAGGTCCTTGAGGTTTTTTTTGATGAAACAAAGTTGCTTTCCCCCCCTTCTTCTCCTTGATACACAATGTTTAGTCGTGGAAAAGAATGGCACTTGTCTATTGTAGGATTTTCTTCACAGACTAGGAAAACCTCTAGGAAATTTAAGGGGCAATCATCCCTAGTATGTGTTATGGTTCATCTTGGGTAGAAAATAGCTAGTGCCCTTTATGATTCCTCCTGTTTTATTTTGATTTGAATGGTATCCATTTGCAGTGCAAAGGTATGCAACATTTCACTCTTGAAATCCTCCAACATGTTGCCTATCTCATTCTTAATGGAAGTTGTGGAGGGTGAGGAACTGACCAAGCCTTGACTATCCCTACCCTTCTTTCTAGTAGCCCTAGAGTGATTCTTGAAAACATTTTTAATGTCATCATAGGATAAATTAGAGATATCTCCCCTAGACAGCATGTTCAAGGTCTCTAAAATGTCTTATTTGATCCCTCGGAGAAGAAGTAGTTTGAGTGATTTAGGATCAATGGTGCAGTTATCCCTCCTATAACTGAGTTGAAATTTCTCCTCATAGTCTTCTAGGGATTCATCATGTCCAAGAGTCATCCTAAATATTTATTCCTTGGTTTCTTTGGACCTACAATAGTCCCTGTACTTTTTATTAAAGACTTGTCTCATTTGGGCCCACGTAGTGATGCTACCCCCAGGCTGACCCATAAATTAGTGCAAGGTTGCATCCTTAAGGGTAGAGGGGAATAATTTCATCTTCTATTCATTAGAGGCATAGTCATAGGTCCTATAGACAACAACAAATTCAAACATGAAGATATAATGATCCTCAAAGGTTAAGCCATTGAAGTGTGGAAGGGAATTATGGCTTATATTCTTCATTCTGGCCTCTCCATTGGTCTCTCTGATAGGGAAAACCTCATTGTCCCTTTTTTCAACCATATTTTGGGTAGGTTAAGTGGATTCCTCTTCCTCCCCAATAGGCTCTTCAAAAATTTCAGGTTTCTAACCTAGAGGGTCTTCTAACTCCCCTATAGTGAAAGAGGGAAGCTAACAGTCACCGAAGAAGAGTGAAGGTTGTCTACTTGAGGGTCTGGGGGTTTTTGGTAAGAATTTTCCTTCTATACCCCTCCCAAGCATGAAATAAAATTGTTCTAATTTTCTTTTATGTTACTTCTTCAAAATTGTATGAAAAATATAAAACAATTCTTAAGAAGAACACAACACCTACCTAGTCACCTCACCGATAATAGCACCAAAAAGTGGTGAGCCCTGGTATTGCACCAAGAATGTTGCAACTCCCAAGGGATGCTAAACTCAAATTATCAACTCATGGTTCATACAAACTTCGAGGTGAGAGTGGAGAGGATTCCACTCATGCCACCCTCAGTTATGACATTAGATCAAAAAGTGCTCAAAGACCCTTCCTTCTACTAAGTTAGAATGAAAGCTTGATAAAAGGGAAAATTGGAAATCGCTTCTAAGTATGAAAATAGAAATTCCATTGACTCAACTTGTAAAACCCTAATTACTCAATTCATAAAAAGATAAAGGCTAACCTACTTACAAAAATGAAGCTATGTTATCCTATAGAATTTGTCACACTACCACATCCACTTATAGAAAAGAAACTAATATATCTTGCATAATTCATCAAACTACCAATCAGAATCATAGGAACCATCTACCTAGTTCATATGTGCTCATAAATCAACAACCTATTTGCATGATAAAGAAACTAACTCTGCTATGTTTTCGCAGTGAAAACAAGGAAGGTTTGGAGTGGCCTAGGATATTTTACTAATCATATTATCATAGTTGGTGATCATTATGCATCTATGCTAGATAAAAGTTGCAGTATGGGATGAAACCTACGAATAAAAGGTGGCTATAGGTTTTCTACAAGAGATTACTACATGAGGGAATCTGAGTGGTTTTTGAAGGTGAAAACATTGGCTTGAGGGTATGGAGAGGTAAATAGTAGTTGAAGAAAATGAAAGAAGGTTGGTTTGAACCCCTAGCCAAGCTTAGGACTGAGATCTGCAGAAGGTTGGTTTGAACCCCTAGGACAGTTTTGGAGTAGTTTTGGGGTTAAAACCCCAAGTTTTGATGTAAATTTTGTAAAAAGATGTAAAGTCTCTGCGATTTGTGGAAGTGAAGTGCGTAGGTAATTAGGAGTCAAAAAGTGTTTTTACCCTTGTTTATGTAAATTTAAGTTAGTTTTGAGATCCACCCATGGTCTGTGGACCATGAGACTATATGTAAAATGATATAAATAGGTGTTTCTTAGAGAGTCTAAAGAAGAGGTCTATGGGTAAGAACGAAAGGAGTCTTAGAGAGAGAGCGCAAAAAAGTAAGCATTGGAAGAGGGAAAAGGCTTCACAGCTATGTGCGTGGAGGCCTAGAGTAGAGTTTGCAACTGAGTGCGTGGACTGCTATGGTTGAGTGCACAGGGAAGTTTGGGTGTGTAACCTTATATTGAAGATCAATAAAAAATGTCGTTGGAGAACTTCATGTGTTTATCCATTTATTGTTGTTATCTATGTTTGTGATGTATGTTGTGATTGAAATAATATATTTATGAATTAATGATGTATCGATGTGATAATCTATCATATAAGTCTTATTAACTAACACAATACATGCTAAGTATTTACGAGAATCTTGTATTACATTCTGTTATGTTTACTAAATACGTAAGTAGATCTATGTGAACTCAAATCTAAGGTTTCTTTATTGTGCGTGTAAGTAGCTAATTCATCTGTTATGGGTCCACAAAGACTGGTCATTGACCTTCACGAAGGTATGGAAGCTGTTAAAAGGGAATTATAGTGTTGAGCCCTAGGGGGCTTGTAGATCTACACGAAGGCAGATCTAGGGCAATAAAGGATATCACATTGATCTCTGGATACAGAAACTTCGTTCCAGCATCCCCCCATACTATTGCAGGTGAGACTTCAACTTGTGCTACATGGGTTGATACTAAAAGGGCCAATAGTGTAGGTATTTGCTTGGTGAAATTAACTCTGAACCTGGGTTGGGACCCCCTAAGCCAACAAATGCTTTCGTTGCTGGGACTGAGATCTGCATAAAGAAATGTGTGATGTCGCATCACCGGAATCTGACGAAGAAGGATATTGAGAAGTGGTTGGATAGGAAGATTCAAAAATTCGTGGTGCAAGAGAACAGGAATCTGCGCCTGTCAAAGGAGAAGTGGTTGGAAATATATTTGTACATAGAAATACATGAAATTTTCTTATGCACCTTCCCGATCGAACTATACGAGTGGATAGCTAAGTTAGTAGATAGCTAAGGAGGTGGAGAACTGACAGTACAATAGTGTGGACTTCGGAGCTAGTGCGAAGGTTGGAAGCCTCTAACAATAGGATTGCATGTGCTATTGACCACTAACTTGATCGAATTATAGGAGGATTTTTCACAGAGTTCACGGTTGATACCTCAGTCAGCTACAGTGAAGTAGAGCGACGCTTACTCAAAGGACCGCGAGGTAAGTATTTGAGATCTTTGAATACCTAGATTAAGATGCTCTTGTGTGAAAAACAGGTTATGTCATTGCCTTGATGTTCAGATCTACACGAAGTACACGGATCTTCAGAAATTGAGAGAAAGAAAGCCCTGAATATAGCTCCTTGATTAGACCTCCTTCGAGTGATGAGGAGGGAAAAACACAAGCCTCACTGTTGAGTGTTGTTTAGCTGATAAGGTATGGTTTTCCATGGGTACCTCATCCATCCACTCCACTTCCACCTTCACCTCCACCTTCACCTCCACATCATACACCTTTTCCCACACCACCACCACCACCACCATCGTTCAACATGTCTAACTCAATAACGCTATCGGTTTTCAAGGGTATAGGGAGCAAAGATACAAATCAATTCTGGTTTGTTGCGAATGTTGTGTGGACCACTTAGCAAATCACTGATGAAAACATAAAGAAGGTGCTCGTAGTTACCGCTATGCAGGATCGCGCGCTTACATGGTATATTAAGTATTGTACCAATCATCCTTTAGCAACGCTAGCAGATACTAAGGATGTTTCAAACAAAGAGTTTAGTAACCCTAAATCTGACTCGTAATTATTCATTGGGTTTAAGGAAATCACGATGAGGGTTGGTGAGATGCCCTACGAGTTAGATGAAAGGCTTAAATGTGTGATCTGTGAAGCTAATTTGCAACTCACAGATGGTCAGCATTGTGAATGGTTTATAGCCTCGCTTCTACCCCATGTGAGGATTGCTTTTTCATAGAAGAAGATATGAACTCAAGCAAAATCCCTGTGAATCACGATGAGATTGCACGAGACACCTATTCAGGATGCGACTTTAGGAGTCCAGTAGATTCACTCATAGTTGCAGAACCTCTGCTTGGAATTGTAGAGATTGAAAAAAGAGAAAGAGGCTAGGCCAGAGGTGTGTGAGGATGTCTGGTGCCTCAAATGTAAGAGTCAAGGGCATGCTAAATACCATTGCCTTGTCTTCATGAATTATATTATAAGGGGGGAACCAATTCCCCTGAGGCAGGAGGCTCCAGCAGGACTAAGTGCGAAGCCCGCACTATGGTGTGTTATTTATCAGGTAGCTGGAAAAAACATAATGGATAATTATCATTTGTTGAAAAAGTTCATTCAGACACCATAATAATTGTTCTGCGATTTCTGTAAATCGGTGGGCCACGATGAATGCCATTGTCATAGCTACAAATTGATGATGGAAAGGATGCCTACCTACCAAATGCAGGTAGAAAATCAGCCTCTGGATCAGGGCGTTGGGGCAGCGTGGGGAGGATATGAGGGGCGCGGACGAGGCCGAGGAGGAGGAAGACCTGGTAGAGGTCGCGATCCAGTTATTTGCTATAACTATGGGACACCACGACACTATGCGTGGGAGTGTCAGAATCAGACATGTCCGTCTTGTCAATACTACAGCGAGTTTGACCACACTATCGAAGAATGCCCTATGTTGATAGCTAAGATGTAGGAGAAGAAGGCGCAACCACAACACCCTAAGCAGAACTTACAAATTATGAGAGCTGAGCCCAACAAGGAAGACCCAAATGTAAATATCATGTTGAGAAGTGAAATAACAACAAGAGATGATAAGGGAAAACACCCTGAACAAGACATATTGGTTCACAAGGCCCCAGAAAAGGAAGTAGGTTTTGATCTAGCGCGCACGAAGGAAATCTTTATGGAAGCCAAGAAAAGCTTCATTGAGGTATCTACTGCAAGAAGTCAGAACAAAGCACTAGAAACTAGTGCGCCTACCGAGGTTGATCCCTCAATACTTACCACATTCCAGGAAACTTGCATGAAACTTCTGCGCGATAGCAAGGCTGTGAAGGGTCTGTAGGAGTTGATAAACAAGTGTGTTAGTAAACAAAATGCTCCTAGTGGAAACCGCATAGTATGAAAAATCAACAAACATAAGGTAAGAATAGGGTGCAAGATGAGGCTTACCGTGCAGATAGGATATTATGAGATGGATGAGGTTATTCTGGATCTGGGTTCTAAAGCAAACATTTTTCCTAAATAGACATGGGAGAAAATGGGGATACCTACACTACAGTGGTCTCTGATCCATATAAGGATGGTTAATCAACAGAAGATCATCCCTATGGGACAACTACATGGAATCACTGTAGACATAGAAGGTGTGAGTGCACTAGCTGATTTTGAAGTAATAGAAATTGTGGACGACAACAATCCATACCCCAGGCTCCTTGGAATTGACTGGGCCATTGATATGAATGGATTCATCAACTTGAAGAAAATAAAAATGTCCTTCGAAAGGAAATTGCTTAGCGTTGTAGTGCCATTGGACCCTTTAGAAGGACCGCGCTATACTGAACCAATCCATGACTATGAAGAAAGTGATAATGAAATGGATTAGATTTACAAAATAACTGCCCAAGATCAAGATTGGATTAATCCAATAGCTGATGGACAGATTTCATGGGACTAGGAAAGTTCCTGTACCTCGAATTTAGATGAAGAACTGGAGCATTGGCAAAATAGGCTGCATGAAATATCTACATTGCACTGCAACATGATGACTAAATCATTGTGCTCTGCATCATCATAGGTAAGAAATTTACCCTATTATGATGGTTTAGTTGATGTAGATAAGTTTTTGGATGCCTTTGAAAGAGAGGTCCCTAAGGATCATCGCTCCAAGCACTAGATTTGGCACTGCATGCTACGTCCACATGGTGGTGGGGTATGCACAAGGATAGCTTTGAGGAATGGCGAAATTACAGAAGGATGATAAGGTTGTGATTTGGGTGACCTAAACTTCGACTAACTGAGAAGTATGATGGGAGAAATGATCCGCGTGATCATTTAGCGAAGTGGCCTAAAGTTTATGGAACAGATCCAAAGCAAGAGTGGGTGCACTTATTTTTTCATGCTTTGGATATAATCCCTATGAATTGGTACTTGGAAATGGAGCTCCGCCATGGCACTCCGGACTGGTACATATTAAGGGAAGGATTCTTAATGATCTTCAGTTTTGAATATGGGTTCAAAAGCATCGATGAAGCTCTGTAGGAGGTCAAGGTAGCGATCTTCAGAATACCACACAATCCTTTGGAGTTGGTGCAGCCCACTTGGAGCACCCAGCTGTGCCATGCTCTGGAATGCTATGATGTGACCATTGAGGGGGAGGATGAAGATCCAAGAAATATCAATATTCCAGAGGTAGAAGGCCATCGCGAATTTGAAGGTCTACAAGTAGAGAACCCAAATATCACCGCGCCATTGAAAACCAAGCAGGTAAACATTGGTACTGAAGCAGAGCTAAAATTTGCGAAGATCAGGGACTACTGGGATGATGCCACAGTGGATAAAGTTGTTACGTTACTCTGCGAGTACCAACATCTTTTTCCTACCATGTTCTCAGACCTGAAAGGCATAGTAGGTGACTTGAGTGTGATGAAAATTACTTTCAAGCTGGACGTGAAGCCTATTAAGTAGAGGCCATATTGCCTTAATCCAAAATACCGGGAAAATGTTCGATTGGAGTTGGATAAGATGATAGAAGCGGGCATCATCAAATTTATTGAAGAGTCTGACTGGGTGAGCCCAATGGTTGTTCAAGAGAAGAAACAAAAGGGAGAAATAAAGATTTTCTTGTATCTGAGAAATCTTAACAATGCCTGCGTCCATGATCTCTTTCCGGCACTGTTTAAAGATAAGGTATTGGAAAACATTGGAGGGCAGGAGGCCTACTCATTCAATGATGGGTTCTCTGGGTACCACCGGGTTAAGATTGTGCCAGAAGACAGGAGGAAAACAAACTTCGTGATAGAATGGGGTTGTTTCCAGTATAAGGTGATTCCATTTGGACTTAAGAATGCGTCAGTGATATTCTCTCCCATAGTCATCCCGTCATTCAAGGAGTTTATTCACAATTTTTTGGAGTTATATTTTGATGCCTGGACAGTGTTTGGGTTAGTAAAGTGCCATGTAGAAAGTCTATGCCTACTGTTGGATACATGCCAAAGACATCAGATCGCGTTGAACCTGAAGAAGTGTTTTTTCTATGTCCCCTTTAGAATTTTACTGGGTCATGTGGTGTCCGAGCAAGCGCTAATGGTGGACCCTACCAAGATCGCGGTGATAGTAAATTTGGAGGCCCCAACGAGTGTCAAACAGTTACACACAGAACTGCGAGATACAGGATATTACAAAAAAATCATCAAGGCTTATGCTCAAATTACCGTGCCTATGGAGAAACTATTGAAAAAGGACGCTACATTGTGCTGGGATGAAGAATGTCAGCACATTCTAAATGTATTGAAAGATAAGATGGTCACCATGCTGATCTTGGTCTTCCAGGATTGGAAGAAGGAATTCCATGTGCACATTGATGCCTCGTGTATTGCATTGGGAGCAGTGCTAACACATTCCGGTGAAGGAGAGATGGATTACCCTATAGCCTTCACGAGTAGGAAATTATCGAAGGCCGAGAAGAATTACTCAACGACAGAGTGTGAAGGATTGGATATGGTGTATGTGCTTCAAAAGTTTAGGCAATATCTGTTGGGCGGACATTTCAAGATGTACACAGACCATTCTCCCTTGAAGTACCTAGTTAATAAACCTTTGTTGGGAACAATGTAAACTTTGAAACGGGAATTATAAACTCAAAATGGGAAGTCTGGCCAAAAAACCTCGAAAAAACATCAAAAATAGTGCTAAAAACGAAAAGTGTTGATACTGAAATAACACCCTTTTTTTTCTTGGGTAAATTTTCAACATGTTTTAAAATGGCAGTGAAAACCAATTTTTTGCGCAAAAATTGTCCAAAAAACACCCTCAAAATGAAAAGTCTTAACGCTGGGAAAACATTTTTTTTTTCAAAAGTAAAAATTCTATATTTCGAAATAATGGCGTAAAATATTTTGTCATGACTCCGAAAAACATTAAAATTTAAAAATAATAATGAAAACATAAAATAAAATAAAAATTAAAACAATG